>ML867005.1:11345-22365 GCA_009831015.1 Picea engelmannii
CCAATAGGTAATCCCTATCCATCAACAACTATTGGTAGTCGACCCTCATCACAATCACTCTCTCCCTGAGTGTATGGAAGTCATCAATGACAAGTCCCCCATTTGAACTATCCTGTGCCATCGAGGTCCTCCAACAATAACCTGCCACCAATGCATGTGTATCATCAATGCATCTAGTGGCTACCATGATCATGTCCTCATTGACTCTCAATTGTCCTGCCAAGTGTCGTGACTCCTGGTCACAATCCTGCTGAGGTGCTACCTCATGCCTCTGACTGCTAGTGTCAACAATGGAATCCCAAACAACACACTCCTCAAAATATAAGGCACTGAACTGCCCATTGTCCCCTGTGCTACTGAGTCCTCCTGTATGCCACTGCACGCCATCATCAACTGGGACCCCTATTTGAATTGCACCATATCTTGTATGGGCAGATGTATCCTCCTGTGCACTCACCCTACTAATATCGTCTGCGCCTGGATCCCATACAGATGTGTCCAGACACGTGCTATGGTCATCTCGACTAATAAGGAGTACATCCTCATCACTGTAGATCGATCCTGGGAGTAAGTGTCCCAACAAGCTGTCGGTCTCCACAACCTGGTCCATCAATGGAATCTCCAAGAGTGGTGACTCACTCTCCTCATACTGATAGGTATGTGTAAGGTCAACTATCTCCAAGCCATACCTCTCCTCCTGGGTCTGCGGATCCATATGTCCCTTGTGTACAATCCCTACACAAGGCTCCTCTACCATATCAAGAATGCCACTGATATCCTCATGTGTCGTGGCTAGCATAGGTGACTGAGAAGATGAAAATTGTAGCTCTCTCATCATAGGAAGCTCATCATCCTCCATACATGACTTCTTGGAAGCCATGTCTACACCCATAGGTAGGTCATCCAACGTCCTAATCTCATCATGTCTAAGTGCCAACACATATGAATCCTCACAAGTGTCACCACTATGTTGAAGTGTTGAATCCTCAACATTGCCTGACGGGGAAGATGAAGGACATGCTCTATCATCCTGTCCATCCAACTGTCCCTCAAATGCGTAAGAGTCACTAGCCTCCGTCTCGGTCATCTAGTTGAGCTTGTAGTACATGTCTAGCTTTTGTACCCCAGCTCTAGCAGTGCATTTGGACAATTCGCCAAAAGAAGGTATGGTGAGTTTACCAACTTTCCGGATGAAATCTATGTTATGCCCTTGTTGTTGTTGTTGTTGTTGTTGTCCTCCTCTCTGAGGTTCCCTGGGATGGTCCATGCCCCTAAGTCCACAGTACTCGACCAATGTCATATCATGATGGAAGTCACGACCCAACGTTGCATACTCCCTCTTGTACTCTGCAATGTCTTCCGCCTGAGTGGGCAGCCTGTGTGCTAATGGTTGTTGTGTTGCTGCTACTGGTGCCCTCTGAAAACGAGGGAGCCATGGTCTGAGAATCCTACTCGAAGATGTGTATGTGTGAGTAGATTTCTGGGGTCTACTGCATGCCCCCGAATTCCCCTGTGCTGCATGTGGGGCTGGTGTGCCCGGGGTATCCACTATAGCTAATCTATCAACCAACTGTGCCAAAGCCTGCGTCATGGTCTGCTGACTGACTACCAAATTGCTGAGTACCTGCATGAAGGTTGCCTCTGGGTCCATGGGTGTCTTACCAGTGCCCTCTGGCCTCTCATATCTGTCTCCCCACATCCTCTCTGCCTTCTGGGTCACCCACTGAACTCATCGAATTTAGTCACAGGCTGGCAGGACTAAAGCTTTGATACCATTGTAATATCCCTGATCCAGCTGATCTGGATATCTACTGCTGAACTACGATTTGGCTACTGAATCTGATACTCTGGGGGTTTCTGACTGCGTTTGAGTAATTGTGTGAAGATGCTCGGTTGTTTTTCGCATGTGTGTTCCAGTTTATTATGTGTTTAGCAGTATAAAACAATGCATGCGAAATAAGGACAACACAACTCACTGATATATATATATATATATATATATATATATAATGCTGGAAAAAGCAAGAAATACAATAAAGACTGGAAGCAAATATGATAATTGTCAGTTAGATCTCATGGATCGTCACTGGAATACAAAATAATAGATAAGAAATACCCGTGACCAGAAGAACAGGGATGGTCTGCGCATGCATAGATAGATTGACAATAAGCAGTTTGGCAACTCGTAGTAACTGCTATAGAATCCGAAAAACTCGCCCTGATGGCGATACCCGTCGGAATGAGATGGAAACTGTCTCAAAAGATGCTCCCTGGCCTCTAGATTGATCCTGATGATTGTCAGAGTGAAGATCCGACCTCTGAAGCTCCGGATGTCACCCCCTGGGGGTTTGCGCACCCCCTGGGCTCAATGAGTGCGCCCTAGAGATTCCACCAACGAAATCTGACGATGTATAGCTCAAAACGATCGTCCCAGTCTCCTCTTTAATGGGTCGGAAGGGATTCCTTAGATCTGCCTCGAAATGTCCCCTGGAACCCCAAATGTGCTTCCCCAAGAGTTGTGCCCTAAATGACTGTTTTCCACTTTCCGGAAGATTCCACCATCGAAGACGACAGGTGGCTCAATAGGTGCGCCCTGGCTAACTCTCTAATGGGTCGGAAGGAATCGGCCAGATCTGAAACTGTCTCAAGCGGCCGCACAAACCCTCTCTCAATCACTTGCGCTCTCACTGGTTGAGCTGCGCAATCACTGAACTGGACACTGTAATGCACGGTGAAATACCTAGATGGTATCTCTGATAGGCTAGGGTGTGTCTCTCAACACTGAAACCAATCAAGGGTGGTGGTTTCCTCCAGAAATCCACAAAACAACAAGGGGGTCGATTTCCTCCTCCTCTGCAAATACCATAACATCAAATCATAACATAGCATAATCATGAATTAGGTCCTTTACCCTTCCTTTATAGCTTCCCGAAACCCTAATTCGTTGTTGACCTTTTCCCTCCAAGTGACTTTTACTTTATTTTATTATTCCTTGATTAAATGACTTAATTAATTAATTAATTAACCAGTTTAGCTCTAAAAAGTGATTTATCCATCCTTATGGCTTCTCCGGCCACTGAAAGTCACTTCTCATCATCTTATCTTGTAGTGCTCTTCTTCCCGATTCCGATGAGTTATTAAACTAAGAGGTTTCTCCAGGGAATATGCCCATTATGACCTTCTTAGTGAATTTAATTAAGATATGACCCATAATAACTCAAAATTACAGAAATCGTCGGAATGCAACGGAACCAAAGCCAAGCTGTGCAGAATGGATCCTGATGATGAACGATGCAAGTCAGGCCCAATAAAACCCCTCAATATCTCCCGAACTCTCTGTCACCCCTATCTGGCTACTCTGGTAGGCATAACACTCTGTAAAGTTATAATGTTCCAAAATGGGGACATTACAGTACAGTGGACCGGAAGAGCACTTTCGGATATTGTATCAGTTTGGGTTCAACTATGATCTGGTCCAACAGGAAGCAGGGCTCCATAGCCCAAAGCACTGCAGAGGAAGAATACATTGCTGCAAGTGTTGCTAGTAGAGAAGCAGTGTGGCTCAAAAAGCTACTCTCAGATTTGTTCAGTGCTGAGCTGGAACCCACAACAATTCACTATGATAACCAAAGTTGTATAAAGCTCTCTGAGAATCCTGTGTTTCATGACAAATCGAAACACATTGAGATGAGATATCACTATGTTCGGGACATGGTGCAGAAGAACATTCTCAGTATTCAGTATGTTCCGACGACGGAACAAACTGTAGATATTTTGACCAAGCCCATGTCGTTGACAAAGTTTGTATACTTTCGAGACAAGCTTGTTGTTGCTGAGAATGCCTCTCTTGCTAGAGGGAGTGTTAAAATTAATGCAGTTGCAAGAGCCATTCTCTGGGAGGATGGAAAAGACCATAGTTGTGATCTAGGGCCCCCAGTACACTCCTAGGGTTCTTGGTCTTGGATGAAGCAGTTAGAGCCATGGAAAAAGACCCTAGTTGGGCCCCCATTGTATTGTTGGGGTTCTTGGTCAAAGACCAAGCAATTTGATGGTATAAGTCCCTAGATGTGTTCTAGGTTCCTTGGATGTGTTCCAGGGAATCCTTGCTTGGTGCTTGGATTGATCCTTGGTTGTGTACCTTGGTGGATAAGACCCTAGTTGTGATCTAGGGCCCCCAGATGTGCTTTGGGGTATCTTGGTCTGGGACCAGGCAGTTTCTTGGTTAAGTACCAAGCAGAGATGATGTGTGACCTTCTTCTCTCCCGGGATGGTCCATGTGATCTAGGAGCAGTTAAGAAGAAGGGAATGATCACATCATTGACCCTCCTCGTATGCTGGGATGATAAAAGCTTATAAGTTATATCATAAGACTCAAGTGGACAAATCTGTCATTAAAGAAGAACTTAACTCTTGACTTTGTCTTATTGTTTATTTATGAAACCGCCTTACTTGTGTTATGTCCCCCCTATTTGTTGATGACGTATTGGTTCCTTCCTAAAGAAAAGCTGGCCGCTTTTATTTTGAAACCCCTCTCTTTGACTTGTCTTATTTCCTTGTTGACTTTTGACTTGTCATTTAATATTTTAAATGTTAAAATATTATTTGTTTAATCGTTAGGTATTAAACCTAACCCTAAAGTTATGGCAAGTAAGTTAACATGATTAGCCCTAACCCTACCTACCTAAAACTATAAAAGAAGTATTCTATCTCTCACTTGCCTCATTCACTCACACACTCTCGTAGCCGAGTTTTGGACTGAGGTATTTCTGCGGCTCTTCTTGATCAGTTTGCTAAGTGGTTGCGGCTCTTATAGATCAGGTCTCTCAGCTCCTCCCTTGTGTGTGTGTGGTCTGCTCCAGCTGCCATGGGGTTATCTCCTTCAGCCTTCACTGTTTCAACCAGCTGCTGACCTGTAGGAGTTCTTCTCAGCCAGCCGTAGAGGGTTTTTGTGGTTGTTGATTGATGTTTAGTTCTCTTGTTGGTGGCGCCTTGCTGTCTTGGTGTCTTGCTGGTGCCGCCTTGCTGTCTAGAGAATTTGCTGCCCTTTGTGTGCTGCCTCACCTTGTATGCTAGCAGCCTAATACTATTGTGAACTGGACTTAGGGCTGTTCTGGAACTGCTGATATTTTTGAAGCAGTTTTCTGTGGGCTGAAATTGTTAATGCTGTTTGGGTTTTTCTTTTCAGCCCTAGGTTGAACAGAACTGCTTTGCTTTCAGCCCTATTACTTGACAGTGGCATGTTCCCTAGATTCTCAACTTGCTAATTTGTTTTCTGGTCTACTACCCTAAAAGTTCTTCTTGGCATTTGTCCTAATGATCATGATGAGATCTACCCTGAGGGTTTGATCCATGATCCCTTAAGCTTTTTCTGAGCATACATCAAGGAAGGTAACAACATTACATCAGGTAATTTTGTTCCTTGTTTCAGCTAAGGTAATACTTAAGTAAATGTTCTGTTATTTATTGTTTCATGCTATTAGATTATGCATCAGAAATTTTAATGTCTTGCTGATTGTAAATTACAGTAGCTAACGTTTATAAAAGTAAAAGAAAATATTTCTGTTTTAGCTAGATACTGTTTTTGTCCTTAAATTCTAACAATTTTTCTACTGTTTATGAGCAGCCCTATATTAGGCACATTTCCAAACTTATCAAATGAAAGAAAGAGATTATATTAATGTCCGCAGATGACCAAAGTAAGTCAATGGGACTTGAAATTACATCCAGCAGATTAGAAAGGAACTAGGGTTGGAAGAACCCTAGGGACTGAAAAAATAGCTAAACACTAAAACAATGTGAATGTCGTAAAGATAGCGAGGTGGAGTAAGCCCAAACTTACACTATAGGACCCAAGTGCTTGTACAGATTGTCTTCAAGGGAAGATGAAGACCAAAAGCAGATTGTTTTCTCTTTGTATTGTTTATCTATAGCCCATTACTTGTATGGAATATTTCTACACCTTTTCCAACCAAGTATAAGTAATGTCGCAGTATCTGGATTTGAAACTGTTAGATTTTTGTGTATGTTCAATTGATGCAATGATGCTTCAGCCATATTGGCTGGTTCTGAAAATATTTAAGTAGGCACTGATGATGTGTCTGATTGAGATGGTTGTGCTCATTAATACTTGATTTCAATGAAATGATATCTAACAATCATATTCCAATTGATTTACAATCATACAATCTGGGATGCATATTTTGGCCAATCATTTCCTACCAAGCAATATTGGAGAAGTTTTCTTGTCTGATTGCATTGATATTACTGTAAGTATTTAATATGGCAACATAACAACTCTATTTATGTTGCACAAACTAGTCTGGCATTCCTTTTATTGAATTTGATAGTGGATCTCTTTTTCAATGAATGAATTATATGCTTTCGTCTAGTGGTTAAGATGGGGTGTCACCGTGTGATGACCCAGGTTCAAACCCTGGTGAGCATAGAGTCCTGGAAATTAAGTTGTTGGCTGAGTTTGACAGCATTCTATATGCATCGTTCATTAAAAAAAAATTATGTGCTTTCTTTTGCTATGCAAACTTTTGATTGTAATTTCAAGATCTTTTTGATATATGTGCCAATCTCAAGGCATTATGTGCTACTAATATTCAAAGCTTAAACTTTTTTTATAAGTGCAGTAGAACACCCCCTCCTCTTAGTGACAAACCAACATCATGACATCATCATACAAAGTCACGAAGATGCTCCAAGAAGAAGATGACACATGAAATAGAAAGCATCCATATGTCAAGAGAGTGATCAAAAGGCATGAAAGTAGCATACACAACCATGAGAATACCATCCACCAAAGAAGAGTGAGTCCTCTTCCAAGATATCCACATCAAATGATCAAATGCTAAGAAGAGAAGAGGCTCCATAAAGGTGTATCTCCCCCAAGTCCATCAAAAGCTCCAAGGCACCAGCAACAAACTCCATCAATGTGATGAAAATCACAATGTGGAACCTCATACAATATGAGGTGTAACAGACCCTACTGCACATATTTTACATTTTTAATTCTTACATACATGCCTATCCTAGCTCTGACCCTACTACACATATTTTAAATTATTAATTCTTGCCTCAATGCCTATACTTGCTCTGACCTTACTGCATACATTTCACATTATTCTAGGTATTTCCTTCAAATGTATCCAATCTAGTTCATTAAACAATTACCTTTTATAGGCAATACTGATTGACAACATTTCTTTATCTATTATAGGTTTGTAGTCTTCTTTCCATAGTTCATGTTCCTTGTATTAGATGAAAACATGTCGAAGTCTTCGTTGACTGTTTTTAATCATGCCACAGTTTATGACAGAAATAGTTTACTTAGTTTGAGATTTTATTTTGTACTTTCAAATTCTGGCTTGAAACTTCTCTTAAACCTGGAATTCTTCTGACTTCTTTTGGGCATTATTGAGGTTATGACTGTATTTCCATTTTTATGTTCTTACATTTGTGTCATTTATAAAGATAATGTTACTTTGATATTCTGCAGGCTTTGGTGAAATCAAAGTTTTTACAATCTCTCGATTCAGTGAGACGCTTCATTGCAATATCAGAAAAAGAGCTTGAAATATATTATAGACACATTGCCTTGTATGGAAAATCATTTAAAGAACAAGGAGATGAGACATTATCCAATGATCAGGAGGTTGTCAATTTTGGTCATCTACTGGAGAATAAGAATTCCACAGAACAGTCTAGCTGTTCAGAGATTCCACTGTCAGACTCATCAGAAGAAACTCAAGATTTTGAGCAGAGTTCTCACAGACCCTCATAATGATAGAAGAATTTTTTTTCACATTACTAGGAATTGAAGTGGCATGTTCAGACAACTTTATTACCTGTCTTCCATGTCCAGTCTATTGGAAATAGAAGAAGTTGATCTCAAAAGTTCTAGAGGCGGCATTCATGTAGACTTATGTGAATTTTGTTCAACTTTGAGACATAAAGTCGTCACAGATTATGAATGATCACTGTGATCAGAGTGGTGATTTGTGGCTGCACAATATGAAGGTTTCCATTCATCAAGATATTTCCTAGAGAGTTTAAGCATGCTGATTCACACCATACATGTCCAAGACAGACAATGATCTTCAACTGTTGTGGCAATGGCCCTGCAGTCTGGATAGGGATTGCATTTGCTAAATTTTGAAATGGCTAACCTTGTGGTGTTATTCTGTCGCGTTCCTTGCATACTTTCACATTGGAAAAATCACAGAAACCTTTTAGAGATTAGGTTGTAATTTGTAGGCTTGAAGCAATCATTAGATGCTTGAATTTGTAATATTTAGTAGCATCTGTGAACTGATACACTTATATGTCATTGTTTAAGTAGACTGCATTTTCCTTTCATTTGAATTCTCCTGTGAGTGCCATAGCTCTAGGACTAAAGATTACATGGAGAACTATTTCGAATTTGTAACTAGTGACTTCTAGGCTTCATGAAGGTCATATGATTATCAGACTTGTTGTATGAATGATGAATATAAGTTTGTAATTTTTCTATTTTTCGTAGTGTGAGTATTAAGGACTTCCATTGAACTTTTTGTTTTCAATGTTGAGCGGCATTAAAAGAAATGCATGGAAATTTTCTCTAAGCATGCATTGGAGACTGAGCTTGGAAGGATATTCTACTCAAAATTGTGTTGAATTTACTTATATCTCAGTCACTGAGATTGCTGCCAATAAATTATCTTAACCAGAAAATATCAATGCTGATATAAAAATCTGAATTTGTGCGCATACAGAAACAAGCACATAAAATTTACTAGACACCAGATATTACCCTGGAAACCCCTGTGTTAGGAAAACCAGCAAAGAGGGGGTTTTATTGGGCATTCAGGAGAATTATTACAGCAGGAGAGTAAAACTCAGAAACTCTTACAAATTTCCAGCAAATACATTCATATTCCACAGCAGAAAAACGCCCAACTGTTGGCTGTACGACCCAATCTGATTTGGCCCTATACGTCCTAGGTACGACCTATATGGCCTATACAGATTCAGCTTGCTATACGGCCTGTTTGCTGGTGCTGTTACACCTGCAAACAACTCTCTTGGCTAAGAAAAAATCAGCCTGAACTTGGCCTACTCGTCTCTGCTTGCTGCTGTCCTGAAATGGCCTCTGTTTGCAGCCCAGAACAACCTTTGCTGGCTGCCTAAACTTGGCCCTGATCTTGCCCTCTCTGCTTCTCCTGCCCAAGCTCCCTCTCCTTCTCACCTGCACAACCTCACAAATGAGAATGCATGTCCAACTCCACCCTCAGCCCTTCTTATATCTTTACTTCAACCCCCATTTACTTTGAGATGTGTGCCCAGGCTTGGGCCTCAAGGGCTGAGATTGGGGTGCCCCTCTTGGGCTGGACCCCACTCTCCACTAGGTGGTGCCCCCCTTGGTCTGGGCTCCACAATCCACCCAACCACCTTCATGAGGTGTGCCCTCCTTGGTCTAGGCCCCACAATCCACCCAACCACCTTCAAAGAGATGTGCCCTCTCTCCATGGGCCCCACATTCCACTTGTTATCCATCAAAGGTGCACTAGGATGGACTTCTAGCAAGCTGCCAGAGTTTGAACATTATTGTTCAAAATTCAGAGTTTAGAAGTTCACCCGGTCAATAAAGACCAACTTTTTTTACATTTCCATAAAAAATTGTAATAAGAGATGTTGCATGATGAACTCTGGAGTGTTTTTTCACTTATTAATTATATTTTGTTGTTTTCAAGCATTTTATAATTTATGAGTTTTTTCACTCAATCTCTCCAGAGCTGGAGTATATGCCCATGGTTAGTCCTAAGCATGGATCTAAGTCTAGTGTTTAATGTATATTACCATGTTAAACATACTCCTAGAGTCTTATGGAAATGTGCTAAGTCCCCCTTAGGTTTTTTTATTTTTTTTTTCAGTTAATTAAAAATTTGTCAGAATTCAACAATTTTTAATTAAAAAATAAAGATGTATTAAAAAAGTGGTACTCGGGAACTTAATATGCCTTGGGGGTGTTCATTTTTGAACCTAGAACACCTATATTACCTAAGTACCCACTTAGTTGAGCAAAAATAGTGATTTTAATCACTTAAAATTTGTTATTTTTGCTCAAAAAACCCAAAAAAGTCAAAATAAAATCAGAAAAATCAGCAAAGACAAAAATCAAGGAAACATGCGGGGACATGTTGGAGACAAATAAAACTCCAAAAAACTATGTGGTAATACAATGATGCTTTCTATTGGACAAAGGAACAAAGTGGGCATGTGTTAATATTGATTTGAAGCATGTGTCAAAAAGGAGGTGTGCCCCTCTTGAGAGATGGCGCATTCCCATGTGGGCAGCCAACCACTTTGGAGGTGGCGCACCCACATCCTTCCAAATCTGTGAGGTGGCATCTTAAATGAGATATGGGAGAGGTGGCAGCCCCTCATCCCACACTTGGCACTACTTCACTTTCCAAGTGGTGTGCCCTCCCTCGTGGGCACTTTCACCCTTTAGCTATATATTGAAAGCATTCATCTCATTGCAAGCTAGTTGGAGCTTGGAAAGAATTGTTTGTTGTATCATTGACATTGTAATACTCTTTGCATATTGGAATGAAATAATACTTTGGAGGTCAAATTGGTGGATTTTCAAAGTGTGTGGATGCATGTGTATGAGGTGACATTATTTTATTTCTTTTGCTTTTATATTGTGGTTAATTTGGCCTTATAGGAGTACTATTACTCACTAGGGTATGATTGCTAAGCTAGTTTGATTAGTGATCTTGCTATCCATTTATTTAAGTGATTTTTAGATGCAATATTTGTTTGGTTTAACATATTGTGTTGTGAAGTCCCTTTTGTAGGTGACACCATCTTCTAACCCTGAGCTTGGGAAGAATTGTTTGTTGTATCATTGACATTGTAATACTCTTTGCATATTGGAATGAAATAATACTTTGGAGGTCAAATTGGTGGATTTTCAAAGTGTGTGGATGCATGTGTATGAGGTGACATTATTTTATTTCTTTTGCTTTTA
>ML867007.1:0-12594 GCA_009831015.1 Picea engelmannii
AAGTGTCTATGGTTTCCCCACACCTTGTTTCTCCTTTGATTCACACGACAGTAATGCCACTGCAATCCTTTCCTGACCATACCCCCTTTTGTCGAGGGTGATGTGTCCCATATCCCTGTTATCAAGCATCCTCTTCAACCAATGGTTGAAGAAGTGGATGTACCAGTGAAATCTATGGTCAATCGAACTCTCCTTATGGAGGGTGATGCATCCTTCAACCATGTATTCATCATTCGTTATAGTGTTACTTCTGAACAAGAGAGAGTTATACTCTCCCCAAGTACCCTCCCTTCAAGTCTTGAAGAGGTTTCCTTTCGATGGTATGGTATTGTGAGGTATCCAATGTCCTCGCCTATGTCCTTTCTAGTAATAGACATTATCTAATATATCACAGAGACAATAACCTTTGATAGCACTTTATCCTCCTCGAATTGGAGAGCTTTGGGTTTTCCAAAGATTATGTTGGTTATTCTTAAGATACTGACATTCCATAGAAGTCTAGCACAGGAGCCTTGGCCTCCTTCATAACTTACCACCTAGAAACTCCCAAGTGAGTTTGATTTAAGATATTTTTTGACACCCCTAAAAAATGAAAATATTGTCGAGTGATTTGTCACTTTCACACTCGTTAAATTGGACTTGAAAGGTTGTGAGTCTTAGTTAAGAACTTTTCCGACTCATTTTCAAAAAGTGAAAAGATTATCGAGTGAAGTTGTCTTTTTCACACTCATAAATTGGATGTGAAAGGACGACTATTTGGTACAATTTTATCCCCTTTTCACACCAAGTAGACTAAAGATCATGAAAAATGACATTTTTTGGCTTTAAGTTGTGATTTCATCTCATGCCCTTGATTGTAGTATCAAGTCTATAGTCAGTTCTCCCTTTGTGTTATAAATTGTTTTCCTCAGCATTTTTGCATTCTCAACCAAGCAGAGCCTCGTTTATATCCTTCACAATTTGACACCCTATATCTAGGAGGGAACATTCCCCCAAGTGTCCATCTATGGCATGCACTTCCTTGCATTGAGCATAGGTATTTTCCACTACTAGAACTAGTTTTTCTTACTTGCAACACTTGTTTCCTCCTCTATATCATAACATTCATATGTCTATGAAAAAATAAAAAAAGACGCATGAGAAGGGAGTATTATCTTATATTGGTAGTAGTCATGTCATGTTTGAATAGAGAAAAAGTTATTTAGTCCATTTTTCATCATAATTTAGGGTTTAGGATGACCTTAGGAAGTTGTGCTCGTTACAAAGAGTTTTCTCTACCGACTGGTTACTCTTCCAGCCCCTATGGAGAATTTCATTGATGCCTCCTTCAT
The DNA here is from genome assembly GCA_009831015.1 of Picea engelmannii. NCBI lineage: Eukaryota > Viridiplantae > Streptophyta > Pinopsida > Pinales > Pinaceae > Picea > Picea engelmannii. The sequence goes on from ML867007.1 coordinate 1,332, forward strand.
TTCATGATTTCATCATTCAGTCTATTCTATCTGAGTCTTCCATATGTCTCATGCTCTTGTTCAAAGGAATTCTATCAACCTATGTCAACCATTCTTCAAAACTATTGACTTTGCATGTCGGTCATACCCTTAGTTTGTCTCAGAATGACATGATATTGTAGTCCTGTCACGCACCCTGGTCCTACTTTCATCATTGGTAGGTAACCTTGAACCCAACAGTCTACATTTCATCACTAGTTGTTGACTGGGTGGTTTCCCTTATGTTCGATTACAAGACATATATTCACACATTGGGATTCTTGCACTGTCTTGGATGCCATTATACTTATTGGTGGTTTCCTCTCCTTTGTCAGCATTTTCCCTCATTAGATGCTATTCAAAGGGTATTTTTCCTATACCACTTGCACCTGGCACATGCAAAAGATGCACAGATTTGTTGGTTCATGAACATGTTCCTTGTCCGATTTCCTCCAAATCATGAAGCTCCTTCTTTGTATCTCGTGCTGTATGATGAGAGATGCCTTAATGTTCTCCTTTTAGTGGGTCTCCTTCCATCGACCTCAGCTCATATATTTTAGAAACAAGACCTGGAGTCTTATGAGTACTTTGAGACTTGCAGTTATTAGTGGCAGGTTCTCTCACCATCGAAAGTTGGGAATACATCAATGTCTCCTCATCGATGGATTCTTCAAGTGTTCGACCCTTAATCCTTTATTCACACTTGTAAGAATGGAGTCAGTGCCTTGATATATACTTTCATTATCGATAGGTTGTCTTGGGTTTGTTAACGGTATACCTCAATGATTGGTAATCAAACAATGTATCATTTTGTTTAACCTCAACTCCTTTATTCACATTATGTAGACTTGCACCTTTGGAGGATTGTGTAGAATACTTGAATACATCAGTATGTGGCCACAGCTTTCCTGATCTGTTGCTTCCTTTTCATTGGACCAGTACCTATATGACTTCAGTGATCATGGGAGATCATATTGTACTCCATGGTATACAGATATCTTCAGATTGATTTTGAGACTAGTTCTTCTCGGCCTTGTTCATGACTATGACATCCTTTAGCATGTAACCAGATTTTTATTTTCCTATTCATGGCCATAAACAATTTTTTGGTAAATTTTCACATGGATCTGCGGTGTAATTTAAATTTCAATCCATGTATGCAAAGTTAGTGAACAATGTAATGAGAAACTAGTTCTTCTAGCTAGTTCCCCATCACTCCACTTCTGGGTTCTTTAAAATCTATTTCTTCCATCCCAGATACTCCTCTAACCTCACACATTAGGGGGAATATGTTATAGAAATATTTTCCTAAACCTATGCAATATTGCACAAAGGGCCTTTTTCCATTTCCCTATGCAGAATTTTCGTCCCTTTTTGCAAATCCTAGATCTAAAAAATACATTTTTTCCACATATACACACCTTTCCGAATATATACCACATGTGTATATGCAGGCTGCACCACTACAACCCCCATACATCGATATTTGTTCCCAAAAATGAAAACTGGTGTTAGGTTTCCATGTCACAGCAGGATATCTATGATCCTAGGCCTTCCATATACTGGAAATGTTCCAACTCGACCCTTTAGTTCCATTTGAAGGCTATAAATGGGCCAATTCTGAGCTATGGAAAAGAGGAGAAAAAATTCAACTTTGAGAGAAAAGTTACTGTGGAGAAGTTATTTACTTCATATTGAGTCTGCATCCATTTGTCCTTTAAGTTTGAACACAGTGTTCAGTCCCCAAGTTCTTCCCTTATTGATTGAGAACTTCATTGTCTCTCTTCTATGAGCTTTCCTTTGGTGGAGGATTGAAGTGGTGGAGGTCTGGTTGGAAGGAAAATAGTTTCTCGGTTCCGAACCGTGCCAACACGGAAGTCTGTAACTTTTTCACTTTTGTTGATCATATATTAATAGAGATACTCTTTTCTCATCCAATTCATATCTTACAAATATTTGAATTATTATTCCATGGACGTATTTGTTATGTATATTAATGTATTATGCTATTGAATGTGATAACATCATATATTATCACCCTATGCTTGCTTTCCTTGGTTGTTGAGGACTAGTTGGAGGTATATTGCTTTGGGTCAAGTGTTCAATGCTGGACTTCATCGAACATATGGATGAGGTAGGAATTTTATCTCGTCTTACTAGCATATTTGTTTATATAGCATACTTGAGAATAGAGTTGATTTCTGCAGTCATTTCCGTCTTTTGTGGTTTACCCCTATCCATATAGAGATTTTCCTCATAACAAAATTGGCGACCATACTAGGGATTGAATCTTCTTTCTTAGGGTTTGGAGTTTTTTTGTCGTTAGATTTATCTTTTTCCTATTGCGTTTCTTGTCGTATCATTGCTTGACAACCTCTGTTCACTTTGGGTCTGAGTCTTTCAACATTCTCCTTTTCCTAGATGTGTTTTTTGAAACATATATGTGGGTTTTTTCTTGACAATCACGTATATACATGTGTTGTTCGTCTGCAAGTTGTGCACATACGCGTTATTTCCTTGAACAATTGCGTACATCAACCTTGTTTTCTTGTTTGTTGGGTTTGGTGGTTGTTCAGTAGGTTTTGATGATTGCTGAGTCTTCTTGGGTCTATGTAGTGACTGTTAAGTGTCTGTGGGATGAAAAGAAACCTGTCCTTGGTTGAATTTATGGGAGAAGTATTTCTCATCACCTTTTCATTTTGATTGTCCTTGTACATTGGGTTGGGTGTCTTTCTTCTTGGTATACTAGTTGAGTTGTCTCTTTCTATACAGAGTAGAGTTTTTATATATCAATTTGTTGTTCAGTCCATGCATTTTCATTTTTCTTATATTGAAAATAAAAAAATATTAGGAATTTTGAATTGCTTGGCATTTGGATCTTTTGAGTCTTTGTCATTATGTTAGTGCATGTAATGAAGGATTGCATTTTTTACTTCAGAACTACAGAGTTGAAATTGAAAATTGCATTATTTTAAGAAGCATATCATTCATTGAAAATTGAAGTTAGGAATTTGCATTGTATTCATATTTACTTTACTTGTTGAGTCATAACATCATGATTTTAACTACCATACCTTTTTGAGTAAGCATGATCATTAAAATTAACACTACAATTTAAAATTGATTAGTCATTATTTTATTTTCTAGGGTGCACAAAATAGTTTAGAATTTAGTTCCTTGGAATAGGATTTTGTGAGTAAACATCTCCAAGGCTATTAAATCAACATATGTGTCTGACAAAGGGAGTGGAGAAATCCATTGTATAATTGGTAATATCAGGAAGCTCCGCTTACACCTAAGTTAATCACAAGGTCGTGTGAGGTTGGTTGAAGGGATATCCCCTCAATATGCTTTTAGCATCAGAGACATTTCTAGGGATCTATTCATATCTGGGGATCTTGCCAGTGCCCTCACCTCCATGAGAGGCAATTATTTCAAGGTTTCGGTCTTTGATACCCTACCCATACGATGGACCTGACTTACGACTGCTCACCTATGCATCAATTATACATTGGTTTCTTAGTTTCTTGACTTAGGTTCTATAAAGGTTACTTTCAGGGTTTATTCTACAAGTACCCTGGGTTAGATAAGGCTCAAACATCACACAACCTTTATGGATGATTACCTCTTCAGGGGGATTTGACCTACTGGTTGTTAATCCCACGAGGGCCCTTATAACTGATTATGTTACCTAATATCTTTAGCAGCGAGTCTCAAGATCCTCTTGGGAAAGACATACCTTCTTTAGGGACGGAGGCCCCTTTCAGCCACTTTACCTCATTTGTGTGCATATTGGCTGTTTGATTTTTGTTGTGCTCTTTGATTATTAGTAGGCCTTAGAGATTTTATATCGTTATTTGAGTTCTCATTATAATGGATAGTGGATTTACTTTGGATCCTTCATTTACCTCTACCCCCCCGATGATGTTCACCCATTTCATGGGGACGAATCCATCCTCTTTTCATAATGGTATGAAAAATTATGAAACTCAGTCCATGCCTTGGGTGTCTAATCATTTTCCTATTGATATGTCAAATGTGCCTTAACCATTTCCATCCTCTCCCTGGCCCACTTATATGAATCCTGGCATTGGATCCGGGGGCACCATGGCCCCACCGCCTACATCTTGGTTTGATATGATTCATGTCCCTCAACGAACTCTCACTATGGGAGGTTGGAACCTCCCCTCTTACCGATCCATTCCTAGCCATGATCTTTCAGGATCCAGTACTCAAATGGGTTCTTATTCTATGTATTACACCCCATCCATGTATCCTTCATCCGCCATTCTAGTTTCTTCAAACACTTTTCCCATGGTGGGTCCACATATATCCTCAGGTCTTTCATACGAGGATAATTAGTTTTACATCTCAGACTACCCTCTTCAAGGAATCCCTTCACATGATGGAAACATACATCCTCACTTGAATAATCCTTATCATACCTCTGACTCTTCACATAATTCAATGATGATGCCCGTACAAACATCTTTGGATCAATTATGTAGAGGATACTATCTTTCTGGACAAGGACAGGGGGTAAAGAAGGACCCTTTCTGGCCTGTAATGTTTCAAAGACAATATTTCCCTTGACCTTGGTATCAAATTCCATAATCCACCACTAGTTCAGTCAGTGCCAGTCATACTGGAGCTCCATCACCAACCTCTACTAGTCATGTTGGATATGGGTCGACGACCTCTACAAGTCATGTTGATGACATGTGCCCAACCGCTACTAGTCATTATGGGGGCATCAATCTATTCACCATGAGTCATATCAATGTCACATCTCCAACCTTTGTACATCATGTAGGAGATGAGTCTCTCACCTCTACCAGTCACATTGAGAGCATGTCACCAACCATTGTGAATGACGTTGGGGGAAACAAGAAGCCTAGAAGTCTCAGACATAAACCTAAATTCCTTTGTAGGACTTGCGAATGAGATCACCTTACTCGTTTATGTTCAGATATTGTTGGGATAGAAGAAGTCTGGTTCTCACCTGATGGCCCTTTGGGTTTTGAAGTGTCTATGGTTTCCCTAGACCCTATTTCTCCTTTGAATGAGACGAAAGTAATACCACTGCAATCCTCTCCTGACCATACCTCCATTTTCAAGGGTGATGTGTCCCCTATCCTTGTTATCACACATCCTCTTCAACCGATGGTTGAATAAGTGGATGTACCAGTGCAATCTCTGGTTAATCCAACTCTCCTTATGGAGGGTGATTCATCCTTCAACCATTTTTTCAGCATTTCTGATAGCGCTACTTCTTAATAAGAGGGAGTTCTACTCTCCCCAAATAATCTCCCTTCAAGTCTTGGAGAGGTTCCCTTCCATTACGATGGTCTTGTGGGGTATCCAATGCCCCTGTCTATGTCCTTTCCAGTAAGAGACATTATCCGATATATCACAGAGACGATAACCTCTGCTAGCACTTTATCCTCCTCGACTTGGAGAGATTTGGGTTTTCCCAATATTATGTTGGTTGTTCATAAGATACTAACATTCCACGGAAGTCCAGCATGGGAATGTTGGCCTCCTCCATAACTTATTGCCTAGAAACTCCCAAGCGATTCTGATTTAAGCTCTTTTTGGAGTCATCTAAAAAATGAAAATATTGTCGAGTAATTTGTCCCTTTCACACTCATTAAATTGGACTTGAAAGGTTGTGAGTCTTAGTTAATCTCTTTTCTGACTAGTTTTTAAAAAGAGAAAATATTTTCGAGTGAACTTGTCTCTTTCACACTCGTAAATTGGATTTGAAAAGGCGTATATTTGATACAATTTTATTCCCTTTTCACGCCAAGATGAATAAAGATCATGAAAAAGGACATTTTTTGGTGTTAAGTTGTGATTACATCTCATGTGATTGCTTGCAGTATTGAGCCTATAAAAGATAGACGGTAAGGGAGTATTATCTTATATTGGCAGCAATCATATCACTGTTTAACAGAGCACAAAGTTATTGAGTCCATTTGTTATCATAATTTTGGGTTTAGCATGGCCTTAGGAAGTTGAGCTCGTTACAAAGAGTTTTCTCTATCAATTGGTTACTCTTCTAGTCCCTATGGAGAATTTCATTGATGCCTCCTGCATCTCATGATTTCATCATTGAGTCTATGTTGTCAGAGTCTTCCATATGTCTCATGCTCTTTTTAAAAGGAATTCTATAAACCTATGCCAGCCATTCTTCAGAACTCTTGACTTTTCATGTCGGCCATACCCTCAGTTTGTTTCAAAATAACATGATATTGTAGTCCTATCATGCACCATGGTCCTGCTGTCATCATTGGTAGGTAACCTTGAACCCAAATGTTGAGATTTCATCATTGGTCATTGAATGGGCGGTTTCCCTTTTCTTTAATGGCTAGACATCCATTCACGCATTGGGATTCATGCAGTGTCTTGGATGCCATTAGCCTTATTGGTGGTTTCCTCACCTTTGTCAGCAGTTTTCTTCATTGGTTGTTATTAAAAGCGTTTTTTTTGTGTACCTCTTGCAATTGGCACATGAGAAATATGCATAGGGTCATTGGTTCGTGAAACTTTTCTTCATCCAATTTCCTCCAAATCATGAAGCTCCTTCTTTGTACCTCGTGTTGAATGATGAGAGATGCCTTAATGCTCTCCTTTTAGCAGGTCTCCTTCCATAGACTTCAGATCATCTATTCTAGAAACGAGACTGTAGAGACCGTATTAATTTAAGTCTATTAAATCCATAAATTGAAACAATAAACTTCTACTTCTACGCAGAAAACTTAGTAATTTCTTTTAATTCAACATATACGCATGTTAAATTTATTAATGAACAACAATTTCATAACAAAATAAGAATTACTTAACAGAATAATACAAATTTACCTCTTCCTGATGCTAATTTCTTCGTTGACCCAGTTGTCCAGCCTGTTGCTTTGCTGCTGCTTGATGCACTAACCAACTCTGCCCAAACCGTGTTTCCTCCCTACTAGCTAGGAGCAGCCTGTCCATCTTTCTAGCTCCAGGATACCATATGGATATCCTAGACCCAATGCCCAAAACCCCCAGCAAACCGGTGCCCCCTACTTCTGGTTCACCAAAAAACCATAAAACAAACTCCCCCCACCAGAAAAATAATCACCTCCAACATACAGTCTTCCCCCCCTTCCAATAATTCTTCCTCCTTCCCAAAATAATGCCTTCTTCCCATAAGACTCCTCCCGTCATATCCCCCCTTCACCGACCCTTTCCTCCTCATTAATTTCCTTATCCACACATTCATTATCTTATCCTCTTAATTAATGTCTTATCCTATTATTTAATGTTTCTTATCCTTGTATTTAATGTTTCTTATCCCCTCCGTATACGTAAATCATTTAATTAAACAATTAAATTTATTAACCCTCTTAAATTTATTACCCATGTCATTGAATGTAATAGGTAATTAATTAATTAATCAAAATTATAACAATTATTTAATTAATAAATATTTAATTAATATTATTATCCAATATTTGTTTAGTTAAAACCATGTTAGGACAATTAATTACCTAATTAATTTTTCTTAATAATCCCTAAGCATATATTCAACTAGGGTTGTTACATACACCCACCCTTCAGGAAACTTCATCCCAAAGTTAAGGTATCTTATGGTACAAAGGAAAAGAAACATGGTTCACACATTCATAACAATTAACCAAAATTATCAGTAAGTAAGTTAAGTAAACTCATACATACTAGTGTATATGTACAAGAAATGCATGTGTAGCTAGTACATACAAGTCTCGTGCATGTACTAATAGTCAAAAACTATCATCCTTTAGTAATTTATGTATGCATCCAATCCAGTCAACAAGACTAGTCTTTTACAAAAGACAACAAACCAATCAATTGTTTGAGAAATCCTTTATTTAAAATTATCTGGTTCAACAATTTTATTTAGACAATTGTGGTTTAGTTACATAATTATGAATATTCATATATACACATTTTCCTTTTTTTTTTTTTATAAAGAAGGGAAAACATTAAATTCCACCATAAGACAAATCTCCATACTTTCTCAACTATTTCTACTCATCCTTCCTCCCTAACTTACTTCCGTCTCCATTCCTATCCTTCCTCTGCTAGACTATCTTGGAGCATCAACTATATTGACCTAACTCCAAATAGAACCCATAAGCGGAAGTGTCGCTATCTCGACCAAGCTTCCCTAGCAGGCAACTAACACTCATCATCACACGTCTTGGGGAGCATGAACTAACACCGTCCTCCCATGACTTCAGGTTTCGGATGATACACAGTGGGAAATTCCTCCACCCCTCCTAATCATAACTAGGGTCCACACCCTACAATGGAATATACAGTGGCACCGTGTTGTTGGGGGTTTTGTCATCCTTTATTCGGTTTTGGGTAGTGTCATCACCTGAAATCTTGCACTGGTCCACATATCATAGCAATGCATACAAACCAATATAATTTCACATACAATATTTATACCATAATGTTTCTCAGCTAGTGGTCATGATATCCACTTTCATCATCATTATCCCTTGGCTACTTCATAGCCCATAACCTGTAGATTAGTCTGTAACACAAACTCATACATTTCTATGCATTATCATCATGTAATTGCATACTATCATCATTTCAATTTGGTATCCCTGTACCAACAACTTAACATCAAAGTTTTCCAGTTAGAAATAGATCTCATAATATTCCATTATTCAATTTTGACACCCATTCATAAGTTTATCATTTACCAAAATAGATTGCATCATATCCAACATCATTCCAATAGTATTTAAACATTCATAAAAAATTTCATTCTCACAATATGTCGCATCATATACATCATCATCAATAACATTTAAACATTCATAAAATTTACATTCACCTAGTAGATCACATTATATACATCATCATCAATAACATTTAAACATTCATAAAAGTTCATACATTTTAAATTTTAAGTGTATCACTTAATAGTTTCATTGTGACTAGAAAATAAAGTATATAGGCCTCAGGTAATCCTATCTGTATAAGTCAAAAGGTGGTGTTACATACACCCAACCTTCGAGAAACATATTCTCGAGGTGGTCAAAAAAAGTGAGGGACAGTCTCGTCGTAGTGTCTCGGCGTCTTCCCAAGTAGAAGATCTTGGACTATACTTGTCCCATTGGACCTTAACTTGGTCTACCAGACAGTTCCTGAGCTGTCAGACCCTATGCTCCAATATGCGTAATGGTTCTACCGTGAGAGTTCCCACGTCCGATACCTGCAATTCCTTCCAATTTAGTTTATGTGATTCATCAACAACATAATGACGTAAAACAGATACATGAAATACATTATGAGTTTTATGCAAGCGGGGTGGCAGTACGAGACGATAGACAACGGGTCCAATTTTCTCTTGGATTTTGAATGGTCCTATAAATCGAGGTGACAACTTTATCCCCTTCCCGAACCGTATGTTACTCTTATTAGGCCTGGTACAAATGAAAACCTGGTCTCCCACTTCATAACTTCAGTGGGTCCTGTGTGCATCGGCATAACTTTTCTGCCTATCCTGTGCTTCCTTTAGTCTTTTCCTAATCTGAATCACCTGTTCCTCCATCTCTTGAATCAATTCTGGCCCAACTATTACTCGGACTTCTAGTCTATCCCAACTCAATGGTGTTCTACATGGCCTTTCATAAAAATATTTGTAGGGTGGCATTCTGATGGAGCTATGGAAAAGTGTTATTGTAGGCAAACTCTACCAAATGTAGGTAGTTCTCCCACTAGGTTTGATTATCCATGACATACATCCTGAGCATGTCTTCCATGACTTGATTTACTCTCTCAGTTTTCCCATCTGTTTCAGGATGATAAGTTGTGCTTAAGTTCAACTGAGTCCCCAACGCCGACTGTAAACTTGTCCAAAACCTAGAAGTAAATTTGGAGTCCCTATCTGAAATGATCTTCTTAGGTATCTCGTGCAAATGGATAACCTTGTTTACAAACACACATGCCGCATCGGTGACATCGTAAGTGTCTCTAACCAAAATAAAATGAGCACTCTTGGTTAACTTATCCACTATCACAAGAATGACATTGTGTCTATGAGATGTGAGCGGCAACCCCACAAAAAAATCCATAGATATGACTTCCCACTTGGACATAGGAACATCATGTGGTTGTAGGAGGCCTGCCAAGTGATGGTGGTCAGCTTTCACTTGTTGACATTCTAGGCACTTGGCGATGAAATGGACTCATCGCACTTCATGCCTACCTAGAAGAAGAGCTTCCTTATATCTGCGTACATCTTCTTCACACCCAAATGTGCACAATAAAGTGCTCTATGGGCTTCCTTCAGTATGATGCTTTGAATGTCTCCATTCTTAGGGATGTACATCCTTCCTCAATATCTTAACAGTCCATCTGCTTCCAGACTATACCCTTCATACTCTGGATCTAACCGCCTCCCGCTCTGGAGGTTTGAAGTAACCCTTAAATACCAACTGTCTCCTTGGAGTTGTATTAACACATGTTCCCTCAGATTGACCTTTAAGGGTACCAAAGAGAAAATACGTGGTCTCCTACTCAAGGAATTAACGACCACATTTTCCTTTCCCTTGATGTACGAAATACCAAAATCGTACTCACTCATAAGCTCAGTCCATCGCCTTTTCCTGGCATTCAGATCTCTTTGAGTGAAGAGATGTTTTAATCTTTGATGGTCCATTTTGAGCATAAAAGTTTTGCCCCACAATATAGTGCCTCCAAATTTTCAGAGCTAGCATTACAACTGTCAACTCTAAATCATGAGTCACGTATAGCTCTTCACGTTTCTTCAACTTCATTAATGCATAGGATATCACTCCTCCATCCTGCATTAGCACGGACCCCAACCCTTGCTTTGAGGCATCCGTGCAGAATGTGAAGTCCTTTTCCATATATGGCACTTGTAGAATTGGTGCACTAGTTAGTAACCTCTTAAGCTCAATGAATGCACTATCACATTCTAGTGTCCATCCATACCTGACCCCCTTGTGTTGCAAAGTGGTAATGGGTTTCGCTATTTTTGAGAATCCTTCCACAAATCTACGGTAATAACCTGCTAGCCCCATGAAGCTTCTCACCTCATGGGCATTTTTTGGCACTGGCCACTCCATAATGGCCTTTACCTTTTCTGGGTCCACAGAGATTCCTTCGCCAAAAATGATATGACCTAAATAGTGAATCTCTTTCTGGAAGAAGGAACACTTCGACAACTTCCCATACAATT
>WSFP011433751.1:0-20323 GCA_009831015.1 Picea engelmannii
GACCAATTACCTCATGGAGCAAGAGTCCTCTCCGATGCAAGCCCAGGCCGGTAGTGATGGAAGCTGCTACTGCTGACAGGACAAGTCTGGCTGAGAAGAAGAAACATGGGCCCTCGAGGGCCATGCTCAAGTCATTCCTGCTCTCGGTATTCCATGTCTAGGACCATGTGGGCCTCGAGACATGATCTCCTAGTTATCCCTAGATATCGGGGATAACAAAGAACTAACCAACAAGCAAACTTGCACATGTAGTTTCATTGTTGCTTTGTTCTCGGGCAGGTGATACTTCTTGGTTATTACTTCTAGATTGGCTATAAAACGAACTTTCTGATCAGGTGGTGACTTGTGAGGGGAGAATTTATCTTTTAGCTCTTAAACCTTTTCCTTCTCAAAACCCCAGGTCACTGGGGACGTCTCCCTTGGGCCTTACCTCCCTAAACAGAAAGAACCATCCCATTGAGGTGACATTGGGTGGGATTGGTTCTAGTTACGCCAGTTTGAACTCCTTTCATCTATCTACTTTCTTAAACTACAATCAGTGCGATAACAGGAAGTATGAGCTCAGCCATAATAATTGGAGTTCAAGAGGGCGGACTTTACAAAGTCATTGGTCAAGTTATTCAAGCATTAGCTCATGAGATGATCAACCCCTGCGAACTATGGCACAAAAGTTTTGGACATCTCAACTAAAATGCTCTCCCAGGTTTGCAAAAGATGGTAACAGGTATGCCAGTTTTTTCTTTTGAGCATGATAGTATTTGTAAAGGTTGTGCTCTTGGTAAAAATACAAAGAAAGTTTACCCTCACAGTAATAGAAAAACTAATGGCATATTAGATTTTATTCATTCTGATCTTTGTGGACCTATGATTGCTCCGTCCATGAATGGTTGTCTTTATTATATAATTTTTATTGATGATTGTTATCGTAAAACTTGGATTTATTTTTTGAAAATTAAAGATGAATCTTTCAGTAAATTTCAGGATTTTAAGAATCTTGTGGAGAATCAGACAGGTAAAGACATCCGTGTTTTCAGAATAGACAATGGAAAAGAATTTGACTCCCACAAGTATGATTATCTCTGTCGGACTTCCGGGATTAAGATGGAGTTGACTGTGTCTTATAATCCTCAGTAGAATGGGGTTGCAGAAAGAAAGAACATGACAATTTGTGAAGCAGCCATAGCCATGATGTATGATCAGAATATTTCGTTTTCTCTTTGGGTCGAAGCTGCAAGCACTGCAGTCTATATTCAGAACACGTGTCCTCATAAATCCCTAGAAGAGAAAACTCCAGAAGAAGTATTCATCGGTAAGAAGCCTTCAGTTGACCATTTGAGAATCTTTGGCAGTCTTGTCTACATTCATGTACCAAAAGAAAAGAGGACTAAGTTAGAGCCCTCTGGAAAGAAAAGCACTTTTGTGGGATACAGTGAGACCTCAAAAGCATATAGAATCTATGTACCAGGGAAAAAGTTCATTGAGGTCAGTAGAGATGTGACCTTTCATGAGGAAGCAGCCTTTCGTCATTCCAGAGAACTTCCATGTGATACAAAGGAGTAAGAAGCTCCATCTCCAGAACCTTCAGATTCACCACTTCGAGATGAGCAGAGGGAGGAGGCCAGAGAGCCATCAGTGGATCTCATAAGGGATTCTGTCGAGTTTCCTTTAGAGAAACCTCTTGTTAAAAGGAAGCCAACTTGGTGCCGATAAATTTTAAAGGAAGCAAAAAAACATGCAACACCTAAAGGTACCTTCAGAGAAAGAAAGAAACCAGATAAATACTTAGCTCTGATAGCACAGTTGAATATTGTGATTGACTCAGAACCTTCCACCTTTGAAGAGGCTTCCAAACATAAAGTGTGGAAGGATGCCATGATAGAAGAGTACGAGTCAATATTAAAGAATGATGTATGGGAAGTGGTCCCAAGACCTGAAGGAAAATCAGTAGTAACCTATAAATGGCTTTACAAAATAAAGCATGCAGAAGATGGTAGTGTTGAAAAATTCAAAGCTAGATTTGTGGCACGTGGCTTCTCTCAAAAAGAAGGAATTGATTATGATGAGATCTTTGCTCCTGTTGCTAGGTATACCTCTATCAGAATCATCATCTCTCTTGCTTTAGTTTTTTATTGGAAACTTCACCAAATGGATGTTAAGACTGTTTTTCTCAATGGTGAAGTTAAGCAAGAAGTTTATATTGAGCAGCCTGAGGTTTTCGTGATCCATGGGAAAGAATCCCATGTCTGCAAACTCAAGAAAGCCTTGTATGGATTGAAACAAGCTTTGAAAGCTTGGTATGGAAGAATTGACAGATTTCTTCAGAGTCTTGGGTTCTCCAAGAGTATAACAGATCCTAATCTCTACATAAAGATTGTGAAGAACCATCTTGGTCTTATATGTGGATGATTTGTTCCGTACTGGAGAGGAACATCTAATAGCTCAGACTAAGAGGGAGTTGTCAGCAGAATTTGAAATGAAGGACCTGGGTCTTGTGTGTTACTTTCTTGGCTTAGAGGTGTGGCAGAAACCTGGTGAGATCTTTCTCTCACAAAGCAAATATGCAGTTGATGTACTAAGCAGATTTGGGATGCTAGACTGTAAGTCCATGACCACACCTATGATTTCTAACTTGAAGAAGTTACATGATCAAGTTACAGATTTAGATCCAGAAGACCCTACCGTATATCATCAGATTATTGGGTCTTTGATGTATCTAGTACATACCATACCGAACATTTGTTACGCAGTGAATGCCCTCAGCCAGTTCATGTGTGAACCGAAACATATTCATATGGTTGTTGTTAAGCATGTTCTCATATATGTCTGAGGAACTATAGCCTATGGGCTCAGATACACTTCCAGTGGAGGGGTGATGCTTCATGGTTTTGCAGATTCAGATTGGATGGGAAGTACAGTGGACCGGAAGAGTACTTATGGATATTGTTTCATTTTGGGTTCAGCTATGATCTCCTAGTCCAACAGGAAACAGGGCTCCATAGCCCAAAGCATTGCAGAGGCAGAATACGTTGTTGCAAGTGTTGTTAGTAGAGAAGTAGTGTGGCTTAGAAAGATACTCTCAGATTTGTTCAGTACTGGTGTGGAACCCGCAGTAATTCACTGTGATAACCAGAGTTGTATAAAGCTCTCCGGGAATCTTGTTTCTCATGACAGATCAAAACATATTGAGATGCGATATCACTATGTTCGGGACATGGTACAAAAGAACATTCTTAGTATTCAGTATGTTCCGACGACAGAACAAACTACAGATATTTTGACCAAACCTCTATCATTGAAAAAGTTTGTGTACTTTCGAGACAAGCTTGGTGTTGCTGAGAATGCCTCTCTTGTTGAGAGGGAGTGTTAAATTTAAGCAGTGACAAGAGCCATTCTCCCGGAGGATGGCATAAGACCCTAGCTGAGATCTAGGGCCTCCAGTTCACTCCCGGGGTTCTTGGTTTGGGACCAAGTAGTTAGAGCCATGGCAAAAGACCCTAGTGAGGGCCCCCAGTATATTGTTGGGGTTCTTAGTCAAAGACCAAGCAGTAAGTCCCTAGATCTGTTCTAGGGCCCCTAGATGTGTTCCAAGGAATTATTCCTTGGTGCTTGGATTGATTCTTGGATGTGTTATTTGGTGGTTGATGATATAAGTCCTTAGATGTGTTCTAGGGCCCCTGGATGTGTTCGAGGGAATCCTTGCTTGGTGCTTGGATTTGATCCTTGGTGGTTGATGATATAAGTCCCTAGATGTGTTCTAGGGCCCCTAGATGTATTCCAGGGAATCCTTGTTTGGATTGATCCTTGGTTGTGTACCTTGGTGGATAAAACCCTAGTGGTGATCTAGGGATCCCAGATGTGTTCTGGGGTATCCTAGTCTGGGATCAGATGGTTCTTGGTTGAGTGCCAAGATGTAATGATGTGTGATCTTCTTYCACTCTCCCGGGRTGGTCCATGAGACCTAGGAGCAGCTACGAAGATGGACATTACCACATCATTGATTTTTCCTCTTATGCCAGGATGATAAAAGCTTATAAGTTATCATGAGACTTATGTGGACATTTTGCCATTGAAGAAGACCCTTTTGACTTTGTCTTGTTTTCTCCCCTTTCTTAGGCCACGTCCTTCTTAATGTTATTGTGGTGTTGGTCTAGTCACTTTGACTTGTTGACTTTATAATTAATATTTTGGGGTATCCTAGTTTGGGATCAGATGGTTCTTGGTTGAGTGCCAAGATGTAATGATGTGTGATCTTCTTCCACTCTCCCAGGATGGTCCATGAGGCCTAGGAGCAGCTACGAAGATGGACATTACCACATCATTGATTTTTCCTCTTATGCCAGGATGATAAAAGCTTATAAGTTATCATGAGACTTATGTGGACATTTTGCCATTGAAGAAGACCCTTTTGACTTTGTCTTGTTTTCTCCCCTTTCTTAGGCCACGTCCTTCTTAATGTTATTGTGGTGTTGGTCTAGTCACTTTGACTTGTTGACTTTATAATTAATATTTTTATTAATTAAAATATTAATTATTTTTATTTTTGTTTTGATTGGGTTTTAATTAACCCTAAAAGGTAGGGTTAATTTAATTAACTCTAACCCTCTTCCTAAACTATAAAAAGACCTCACCCCTCACTCATTCTTTCACTCATCCTTCCTCACTCTCTTCTCTTGGTCTGATTTTCTGCAACTCCTCTTGTTCAGCCCTGATTTTTTTTGGTGTGGATTTTCTCTTGTTGTTTGAGGTGCGGCCTCCTTGGGGGATATTTTTATGCTAGTGCTAGGGTACTGCTACCCTGTTCTTGGTTCCCTCTTGCTGTGTTAGGGTGGTGCAGACCTCCCTCTAGTTGGTTAAGGTGTCGCGGCCTCCTCCTAGTCCCTTTTCAAGTTGTCATTGGCTACTCTAAGGTTGTCGTCGTCTGCTAGTTGTTGTTGATGTCTTTTCTTGCTGCCCATGGTGTCTCCTGCATGTTGCTTCTGCCTACCAGATTTTGTTGTAGGGCTTGATGAGACAAGCCCTATGCTTGCCTCCTATTTTACTGTAGCGTTACAATATATATTGGATAGCGTTTGTTTGAGCCTAGTTGTTGTCTTTGGGGTTTTATATCGGCCCTACCTATGTTGATTGGTCCTTGAGTTGTTCTTGGCAAATTGTCCACTTAGATCATGATGAGATCAAACCCTTGAGGTTTTTGATCCATGACCTTTAACAACGTTTTCTGAGCATATCAAAAGAGGACAACAACAAAGCATCTAAGGTAAATTTGTTCTTTCTTTTAGTCAAGGTAATGTTCAGTTATTGCTTTGCTTATTATCATATATGATTATGTTAATGTTCAGAATTTTTATTGCTAATGTTCATATCTGTTCATGTTTAGATCTAGCTTAGAATTGTTCCATACATGCTCAAATCTATTGTACTGTTTCTGTGTTTAATCTACTTCAGAAATTTTGTTTTGCTTGTTGATCTGTATCTATAGTACTGAATAAATTTAAAAGAATATTACTGTTTTTCGTTTTTCCTTAAATTCTAACACTAAATTCTGCTGGAAACGAGGAAACTCTTGTTCAAAGGTGGATAGGGGAACCACTTGGAAAAACCATCAAATAGGCAGTGATCTGCTTTGTTGTGGTAGTCCTGGTGTTGACGTTGAGCAATACAATTTCTTCAAGTGAAAGTTGAGCCTCTTAGTTTCCTGATACGACATTGAGAATGCTAAAAATACATGAGGGCTAAAGATACGATGATCATGCATCCGATTAAAATAATCAATACCTACATTGCAGGATATGTTGGGTAAGCAGAAATTGAGATTTGTTACCGAGAAGTTCTCTCATGAAGAGAGCTAGGCATATCTAGCCATGATATTGGGAGAAAGTGAAGAGGGAGCCCCTTGAATCCCAATAGAGGCAGTAGTAACGACCTTTGATCACATTGTAAAGGGGTACCTAAAAATGAGATGCATCTCTGTCTTTGGCTCCTAGGCTGCTATAAGTGACATGTTTGGCAAGTCCTATCTAGCTGTGAGATATGTGGGTCGGTCTATATCCAAAGTCTATGGAAACCCACCTCATACTTCCAAGTTGTCTTGTCCAATCAAAGCAACATGCAACCAACAGAGCACCAAGATACTTCAGACCATAGATCAATGAAACCTAAAGCCCCTTCTCAACCTCCCCAGTGCATGGAAAACTGACAACTTCAAGACCTATGTGCAGGTGTTGTGCCAAGCCATAGACCATGCACCAACAAATGGACAAACAAACCAACTCCAGATAGATCCGGAGTAGAGCGTCCCACCCATCGAACTACCCCCAAATTTAGCCAAACAACTAGGGCTCTATCTGCAATTTCCTTCCTTGAACCTTGGATGGTAGGAGAGTGGGGCTTCCTCGTTCCTACTCTCCTCCCTATATCATATAGTCGAGTCCCCTCAATCCTAGTCACTCCTCAAAGAACATCATCCAACATTGAGTCAGACCTTTCATAATGATCGATGACTTCGACAGTGAACTAGTATCTCGGCCTTGCCCCTCACCCTGGACTATCAAGACCAAAGGCCTTGATATCCTCTCTCTCTCACGTGGTCAGCACTAGGATCTCCGGTTATTGGATTTTATATTTCATCATTGTACTTATACTTTTGTATCTTTTGGTTAGACTATTAGCGAATATCTTTGCTAGACACTTCATTCTTTTTTTCTTTCAACATCGATACAAGAGTTTTCACATTCCCGCACTACTTTTGTGATCATTTGTTGAACATTAATAAAATTATCTTATAAAATATTGATGCAATTTGATACCTAATCCAGTGTATGTTTCACCCTTTCAAAATATGTCTATTCTTCTTAACCTTGTGGATAATCACTCTTAGATTCTTAAATTAGTTAGAAAATCCATCTCAAGAATTCACTTAAACTTTCTTTGGGTTGCTTTGGCATAAGATAGATAGGCTATCTTAGCCACACTAAGAAACTAGTTGAGAGAATATCTCAACCACACACAAATGTAGGAGACTAAGTTGGAGAAGATCTCTCACAACCAACTAGATCTACAATAACCTCCTAAACAATAAGAACCAACAACTCATGTAAAGCTTACAATAACAAATACATGAATACTACAGAGTAGCTACACAACAAAGACATAGTGATTGACTAAGCAATCCAGCATGCACAAAACAATTCTATATTTTTTTAATTATTCAATACATGACGTTTTCCCTCAACAATATAACAAACTCATGAGGGAATCTCTCAACCACACACACATAAATATGATCTGATAGTTGGAGAAGATCTTCCACAACCAACCAGATCTAACAAACCCAAATCAATCTCTAAAGTAAGCATTAATTATAACACCCTCCCTTAATGCTTACATCACAGATAACAATATTGAAATCACATAAAAATATTTTTAGACTCTGATCTCTATTTGGTCTGGTCTTCATCAACGCCTCTATCCACTTCTAAACTTTCGTAGACTACAGTCTTTCTCACCCATTCATTCAAGCTACTACTTCATCCATTGAAGATACAATTGCTTCTGACCATCGATGACGAATTTGTAATGATCTACAATTCTTAACATACATACATTTGTCAAAGTCCATAGCTCGTTGTATTTGACAGAAAAGTAGTCTTGATACTTGATCATTCTACTGACATACTTCCATTTGTTGAAGTACAAAGCACGCTGCATTCACTAGTTATATAGGAGAGCAGTCTAGATACTGAATGTATCCAACAATCAATCTTACAAAATGACATATTTCACACACACAATGATCACAAATTGTACACACACATAACCAGTGGCCGTTGTTCTTGGGTCACCGCATCCTCCAAAAACATCACGTTGTAACATATTGTAGACATAATCAAACCAGTAACGTGTTCTTGTGGCACCGCATACATCAAGAACCACCAACTTAAATTATGTTATCCTGTTCTGTTTTGTTCTGTTCTATGAGCGGTTCTTCATAATTCATTTCTCAAAACATAAATATAACGTGCAATGAAATGCTACTAATTGTTGACTGCAGCTTCTTTCAAACCATAAAAATTCTATGCAAATGGAGTAGATCCAATGCAATAAAAAACTTCAGTGAGTGAAAGAACGGATGCACTCCAACTCTTTCATTCCCCTGGACAAGCTCGTGCATCGGCAGCCCCCAATAAAACAACAAATTCCACTCACAGATACACAACACACAATTCGCTGAGAAGATTGGAAATGAATCCTCCCATTGTCGCCCAATTTCTGTGATTCATGCAAACCCGATAGAAGCTGGCGTGTATCTCCTGGCTTTTCTCAGTCAGTCAGCCATGCACAGAATTTCTGTGATTCATGCAAACCAGATAGAAGCTGGCGTATATCTCCTGGCTTTTCTCAGTCAGTCAACCATGCACAGATCTGCGAATCTCTTCATTCAATCGGCTGCTCAATTCAATTTAGATCATAGCCATATGGTGTCCTCAACTAAGACCGCAATCATAAGATGTTCAGCAACCAATCTCCAAACTCCTCTCTTCAATTTCTATGCACTGCTGATTACTGGGAATTTTCTTCAGGTCGATTGCATCACAATTTTGTTTCACCAAATCAGCGTTCAACACAAAATAATTAATTTGGTTTGAACAGGTCCAACGCCGAGCTCCACACGCGCAAATTGGGTCGGCTTAGACTTGCAAACGATGGCTTTATGGCTGCTATATTTTCTTCTCAGATCTGCAGTCCAACTGGCTTTATGGCTGCTATATTTTCTTCTCAGATCTGCAGTCCAACTACTGGGCGGCCGTCAATTTTTCTTCTACCGACACACATAAATCTTCATAAAAAACTCACAAAACAACTAATCTAGTCACCCACAATAATCTAAACTAATATATCCTACATATTTACAAAGAATCGGCTCTCACATCTAATCGGCTCTCACATCTTCCTGGCCCTGGCCCTGGCCCTGCCCCCCCCTGCCCCTCCCCTGAGGAAGTTAACTAAAACTGGCACAAAGAATCGGTTC
Source organism: Picea engelmannii (assembly GCA_009831015.1). Classification (NCBI taxonomy): domain Eukaryota; kingdom Viridiplantae; phylum Streptophyta; class Pinopsida; order Pinales; family Pinaceae; genus Picea; species Picea engelmannii. The sequence continues at coordinate 9,029 of WSFP011433751.1, forward strand.
TCACATCTTCCTGGCCCTCCCCTGAGGAAGTTAAGCTAAAACTGGCTCTGATATCAGTTTAACAATCCAGCATTCACAAAACAATTCTATATTTTTTTATTATTGGAAGTTTTTCTTCAGCAACATAACAAACTTCAACATAACAAAATCATGAGAGAATTTGTTAACCCCACACACATAAATATGATTTGATAATTGAAAAAGATCTTCCACAACCAACTAGATTTAACAAACCCAAACCAATCTCCAAAGTAAACATTAATTCTAACAGATTGAAGATTTATAACATTAACTATTTGAATCCGGTTATGCATGTTATATTAACTGGCTAAGCCATTTTACCAGCAAAATTAAATTTTTGCATTTAAATTTACGTGAGGCAGCACTTGAGATTCAAGCATAATGTTGCTAACTTTCTTTCCACAACATTGGTTACAATATCAACATGTTATCACTGTTCTACGGGTGAGACCTCTTTGATCGTTATGAGTATGAATCGTAATGATTCTACTAGATCTCAAGTGCTTTTGACACTAAGCGTCTTGGCCCAGCTGTCAGTACATGTAACACGGTGAGATATTACTTAATAGTCTAAATTTTATTTAGAACGCTACTGCAAGTGTGTGGCTGAGACAACAGATTTTGGTTTTCCTAGTGTTCGTGATACCATGTTGCAATTTGTCTGTAAGAGAGTTACACATTGTAGTGTTGGTTTGTGATCAACTATATAAAGCCTATTATAATTTCTAACCATAAATTTCAGTCTTGCAAATCTTCTCTGGTCTTACCCAAAAGATCTGTGGTTATGGTTATAGCCATTTGTGCTTCAGAGTGCCGTCAAGTTTAATTAAATATAATAACTGTCTAAACTACATTTTTCAACACTTGCTGCAGGAGATTATACCACGTGGATACTTCGTAAAAGAGACGAAACAGGGGAGCTGGCAAACTCACTGGTAGAAGGAAGAGCAAAGCTTGGTGCCCCTGGTTGTAAAAGTCGTGCTTTGAAGCAACTAGACGAAGTTGTTGGATGGGATAATCTACGAGTGGCCATAGAGGCCACTAGTGAAGCGATCATAACAGAACGAAAGATGATGGATAGGTTACCCATCAATAAGTGGAGTGATGCAGATGGTCATGTTCTATTGATTGGTGATGGTATTCCATTACACATTCTTTTCACTTTTGCAAGGCAGAGCCTTTTTTTCCCTCCAAAATCATGATGGATACTCCTGTGTTCACAAAGCAAGTTTTCCAAATGATATACTACATACACAATATCATCATTTCTCTTTCCATTGTTTAAGTACCAAATCCAACCATCTAATCTCCGCCAAACTCATGTACACACTTACATTTTGAGATTGTAAATATTTAGTTCATAGCATTTAACATTCAACTTTAATTGTCATGTAGCTGCACATGCTCAGTATACTGAGCCAGGGCAAGGAGCAAGGACTGCATTTGAGGATGCTCATCAGCTTGCTCTTCTCCTTGAGGTTGCAAATGCATCATCGTTATCCACAGAGAGCATTGAAGAAGCTGTTGGAAGGTTAACAATGTTGTTGTCCATCTGATGCCATCGGCTAGATATAATATTTACTATAAAAATGGAAATAAATTGCTATCTACATTTGGTGTTTGTTTTCTTATTAATGAAACATGCCGATGTAAAGATTATGGATCTCACATACTTGCTTTGGAATTTTTCCAGGTTTGAAGAGTTGAGAATTCCTCGAATGAAGAAGATGCAAGAGTATGCAGCCTATCTAACCATGATTCCAGAATTCCAACCTGACTGGACAAAGAATTTAACAACTGAAGAAAGAGAGAGAATTAATCAGGAGTACAAAAAGTGGGTTGAGGCATACCCTGATAAACAACCGGGTGATCCTGAGTCTTTCTATTACAAGTAGACTGCTACAAAAATGTCTTGCTTAATTCCGAATGGTCCCTGAGCTAGTTTAAAACTTGTTTCCTTGAATTTCATGTGGTAGTGTATTCTCAAAGGATATGGTAATCTATGAAGCAACCATTAGCAGATCTTCTTAAGGAATACATCTAGATCAAAGGGGATCCCTAGGTGCCTAGTTATGTTCTGAACACTGATTATTTTCTATCTTTTATTATATCATGTCGGATGGGTCTCTATTTTGATTATTATATAGCTAGTGTTGTGTTCATTGATCACTGATCCAAAGGCCATAAAACAAATATCTCGCTGTCGTCCATAGTTCTCTACACCTCATCTTCCTCGTGATGGATCATGTCAAACTGATGGGACACTACTTGGGCCCATCGAGTTGTGCTTATCACCCAGTTTTACACCAGGCTTATGTATCTTGAAGACACTTTTTGACAGGAAAGAAGAAACATTTTCGACATGCATTAGCACACTTGGAAGATCATTGCTTATTTGAAAGGTCAAGTCGCCACCTTCACCTTCACATGGTGAAGGTGGAAGGCTACCTTCGTCTTGACCAACACTTGGGTGAAGACTGCTATCCCTCACCGACGAATAACTATTCCAGAAAGAACATCTAGAGGCGCCCAGGCAGAAAACATGGAAAGCCAGAAGATGTGCATGTACTTGCAAATATGAACTGCAGATCCTCTTTCTAAGTATTTGCATCTCTCAATGGCATCAACAGCATATGACACCCATGGAATTTGGACAAGTCTGTCAGACATCCTTCAGAAGCATGTTGCAAGTTGGTGAGTCCATCATCATGGTGAGCATCAATTTAATATCTAAGGCATTTAAGCTTGTTCTAGAGAGTCCCTTCTAAGTACTAGTCGTTAGCTCGTTGGTTATACTTCTTCCTCTGTCATAACTTGACTTTTTATCTTAGGTCCTTGGGAGATTGGGTTACTCTTGGGGAAAATGGAGCACCACTGGAATTTGTTTTGAATCTGTCATCGTACCATTCCCGATCATACTTACCACTTTCCATCTTGTTAGTCCCTATCATATCCATTTCTTTAGGTTATATAAACTGACCCAAGAAGGGATCGTTCGTCATTCTATGGGAAGAAGGAGCTTTCAGGCTCAGAGGGAGACTAGCAAAAGCCTTCCTTCGTTACTTGCTCAGAGGCTCGACGCCCAATCCTGTAGCACTTGCAGATACATCGTAGGGGTGTTACATAGTCTCTGGGGTGTTTGTGTTGGAGAAACTTCACACACCTAGGATTTCTTTTTCCTAAGGTTTTCCATATGCTTATTAGTCATTATTCACTCACCTATAGTTTAGGGAGAATATTCTTCTAGGAGAATATTCTCTTCAGTTCACACTTCAATTTGATCAGTTGAGTGGAGTCTAGATGCCACATTGGGATCATCACCAACTAATGTCCATTGTCTTTGGGATTATCACCAGACTAGCGCATTACTCATGATTCCTTGATCTCCTCCTCACTTCACTCTGTTTCGGTCATTTAACTGAAGACTGAGAGACTAGTTAACTCAGACTAGGTGGCAGTGCACTCCCGTAACTGCCTGAGAGACTAGTTAACTCAAACTAGGTGGTAGTTCACTCTCGTAACTACCTGAGAGACTAGACTAGGTGGCAATTTACTCCCATAATTGTTGGTGTGTGTCCAGATCACTCTAGACCACCAGTATGGTGCATTGGTTTCTCCTCCGATGTTCATTAGTTGAGTTATCGAAAGTATATCATGTGTAAATTATCATTCATTCATTTGGTTAATGAGAATTCTTCCATTCTTTCTCTCCTGCTTCTTTTTTCTCATATTTTCTTTGCAAACTATGTATGTGATTTGCTAGCTAGATCTATTATGTGCAGGTTTAACACATTTACATGGTATTAGAGTCGACGGACTACTAGGGAAAAGACACACCAGATTATTTTTGCAGGTACCGAAGATTGAAGACAGCGAAAAAATGGAATTTCCAAAATAATTCATTCTTACATCGTACAATTTCTTTGCATGGAAAGAGAAGAAGATAGTGCATCTTCGAGGCATAAGATTATATAGGTTAACCATGGACACAAAGACCGGACCCACATCAGCGATATAAAAATCCAAGTATCTGAATCAAATGGATGAAGCATTTGGAACTATTTACAATCTCATTTCTTCTAAACTCCTCTTTCACATATCCTCCTGTAAAACCCCCAATGAAGCCTGGACCACCATGGAAGGGCTTTTTGGAAAACAGGACGAGATGAGGGAATACATGCTCGAAGTGGAATTGCTCACATTGGATCCAAAAATCTTCGACAATCTCCAAGATTTCTTTACCAAATATAAGGATTTGTTGTCGCAACTCAAGGATTGTAGGGTTGATAAATTTAAGGAGGAGAAACAAATGGTTCTCACCATTCTCCCCAAACTTGGTCTGGAATACTCAGTGTTTGTATCCACATTTCATTCAATTAGGCTCGCCTCTGGAGCCACCTGGAAGATGCCCTCTCTTGAGGTCTTCAGTGAATCTTTGACACAAGAGCAAAACAAGCTTATCAACATGGGAAAAATCAAAGGCCCAAAGGCGCATGCACTTGCTATTCATGATGGCAGCGATCATCAAAACAAAAAATCTAAAGACAAAGATGAAATGAAAGCACATGCAAATCCAAATAAGGAAGGGTACTCAAAACCCTTCAACGATGCCTCCGAATCCAAAGGTGGAAAGGGAAGAAAAGGGGAGAAATGCACTTATTTCCATAAAGAATTCCATCCAGAATCCACATGTATGCAGAAATAGATACATCAAATGGCGCAAATACTTCAACAAAAAAACCTTGGAGATCGCATCCTCAAGGGTGCCAAGAAGAAGAAGCCAAAAGATCATAATCCCAAGAAAAACAATTCTAGCCATGCTTTGATTGCCATCAACTCCTCTCCCGATGCTTGGATAGTAGATTCAGGAGAATCACACCACATGCCAACCACAAAATAAGTCTACTATTCATTGGATGCATGCAAAGGTCCTCTTGTTTTGATGGGGGACAACTCTCCAGTCGAGGTCACCGGCAAAGGAAGAATTGAACTCACAAACGATAGCTTCGAGAATGTCCTACACGTTCCCAAACTTTTCGTCAATCTTCTCTCTGTGTATCAGATGACAAACTCCGCCACCGGAAAGAGTCATATTCACATCTGATGCAGTGGATATCTATGACATGCAAATCAATTCCAGGGTTGCTACTGGCGAGGCAAATAATCAATCTAGATTCTACACATTTTCTGAATTTATTGAACCAGATTTTGCCTTACTGCTTACCCATGCTGATGAAAGAAGTAGGATATGCACAAATGGTTTGGGCATTTAAATTTCAGATATATGCAACAACTTAGCAAGCATGGAATGGTTGATGGTCTACCTGACATCCACTTCTCCAAAAGAATTTGTGAGGGATGTGTTCTTAGAAAACACCCTCAAGAAAAATTCGACAAAGGAAATACTCAGAATGCTTCATTTCCTTTAGATCTGATCCATAATGACCTCATGGGTCCTTTTCTGCATTCATCAATTAGTAAAGCAAGGTACGTGCTCATTCTTGTTGATGATTTCTCACGCCTCATGGATTTTATTTCTCAGGAAAAAATCAAAGATCTTTCAACACCTCAAATATTTCAAAGCCCTTATTGAAACACAGTCAGGAAAGAAGATTAAAAGTCCTCTGAACGGATAACGGGGGAGAGTATGTTAACCATGAGATACATAATCTTTGTCATGAGGTCGGGATTCAATTGCAACACACAATTCCTTATAATCCACAAAAAAACGATGTTGTTGAGCAGAAAAATAAATCTCTAAAAGATATGGCATCTTGCATGCTACATGCAAAGTCACTTCCATAGAAATTATGGTTTGAAGCACTTAATTGTGCAACCTACATCCAAAACAGATCTCCCCATAGATCTGTTAAGGATAAGATCCCCTACGAGGCTTGGAGTGGCTTCAAACCAAAAGTGACTGATTTCCGTATTTTTGGTTCACGTGCATGGGCCAGGATTCCCTCTGAGAAGAGGAAGGCACTTTGATCCACAGAGCATACCCTGACGGTGTGAAGGGATACAGACTCATTTATCTTTCCTTGGACCGACTCATCATTGAGCGTAATGTCCAATTCGAGGAAAGTGTCTCGCATGTACCTTGGTAGATGCATGTAGACAATTTTGTTCTTCCACCTATTATAGAGATGATGAGCATGCACATGTCGACTCTTCTTCAGATGAAAGTTCTGATTCATAGGATTCAAATGATCCAGATACAGAGTCAATACAGTCAGATGCAAAGTCAGTGCATGCAGATGCAGATGCAGAGCTGGAGCCGAGGCCCAAGTGGGCCAAGACTACTCCTCAAGATGCAAGAGATCTTGTTGGGGATCCAACTGATACTAGGAGGACTCGATCTGATTTCGAGGATCCTCCTCTTGCACTCACTACCACTAAACCGATGCCACCCAAGCATCTTTTCTTGGTTCAGTTTTCACATCCACAGTCTTATGGCAAGGCTACTAGAAATCCCTCTAGGGAATCCTCCATGTAGGAGTACAACTCTCTCCTCAAGAACTAGACTTCAGATCTGGTTCCCCTTCTTGCAGGAAGGAAACTTGTGAGGTGTAGATGGGTCTACAGGACCAAGAGCACAACAAGTGGATAGCTAAGTAGATATAAAGCCAGGCTAGTTTCCAAAGGCTTTCAGCAGGTGCACGTTATTGACTATGATGAGACCTTCTCTCCAGTAGCGAAGATGGATTCCATACATTTGGCACTTGCCATTGCAACAACCAAAGGATGGGAAGTCTATCATATGGACGTGAATAATGCATTTCTTCATGGAGATCTCTCTGAGAAGATCTATATGGAGCAACCCCAGGGATTTATGCATGATTCATCTTTGGTCTGTCGACTAAAGAAGTCTCTTTATGGCCTCAAGTAGGCCCCGAGGGCATGGTATGCCAAGATGGACTCATACCTGTTGTCATAGAACTTTGTATGTTGTAATTCAGACCCGAATGTTTACATGCTCGGGACGGTTGATTCACTTATACTCCCAAGTTCTGTATGTTGATGATTTGTTGATCATCGGTTGCTCGACTTCAATGATTGTTGCAGTCAAGAGGATTCTGCATAACAAGTTCTTGATGACGGACATAGGTCCACTACATTTCTTCCTTGGACTGTAGATCAGTCATGATGCATCATACATCAAACTGTCTCGGCCCAAGTATGCACGAGATCTCCTTGAGAGATTTCACATGACAGACTGCAAGTTTTCCCCGACTCCTTTCCTATCAGGACTCAAACTTGAGGATGGAGGGGACACTCCACTAGTTGACAACACACTGTATAGACAACTAGTGGGGAGCTTGTTGTATCTCACACACTCCAGACCAAGCCTCTCCTATGCAGTTGGAGCAGTCTCTAGGCTCATGCAAGAGCCGCATGAGCTACATTGGAAGGCTGCAAAGTGTATCCTTCGATACATATAAGGCACCATCACCTTTGGGATTCACTATGCAGCAAACTCTACATTGGACCTCATCGGGTTCACTGATTTTGACTGGGTTGGCGATAACATTGATCGCAAGTCCACAATTGGTTACTCACTCAATCTTGGTTTCGAGTCTATCTGTTGGTCGAGCAAGAAGCAGGTTGTTATTGCTCTATCTTCAGTCGAGGCAGAGTACATAGGGGTAGTTAACATAACCATTCAGGCTATGTGGATACAACATTTTCTCTCTAAGTTGAGCATTCAGTTTCATTGGTCGATCGTCATCTTGTGTGACAACCAGAGCACTCTGAAGTTCTTCATAGATCCAATTTAGAGGTAGTGAACGAAGCACATCGAGATCCACCTGAACTACATTCGAGACTTAGTACACGAGGGGATCATCGACCTACAATTATGTCCTTCAGCAGAACAGACTGCAAACATCTTCACCAAGACCTTCACTGAGCAGAAGTTCCATTTTCTACGCAGTCGTCTTAGAGGGACACAGTTTCCTAGGAACTATCAGTTCTTCTTTTTACATACATTGTACTTTGAGGGGGGGGTTTCCCCATAAGGTTTTCCCTCTTTCCTCATTTATTTCAGTGTATATTTTGTATTTGGGTACCTAACATGGCCTTGTCGCCAGGACCCATTCTTTATTTTCACCATAGTGATGTTCAGTGGGGGTGTTGGAGATACTTCACACACACCCAAGATTTATTTTTCCTAAGGTTTTACATATGTCTATGAGTCATTATTCAGTCTCCTATAGTTTAGGGAGAATATTCCTCTACGACAGTATTCTCTTTAGTTCACACGTTAGATTGATCAGTTGAGTGGAGTCTAGATGCCACATTGCGATCATCACCATGCAGCATTGGGATCATCACCAGCTAATGCGCATTGTCCTTGGGATTATCACGAGACTAGCGCATTACTCATGATTCCCTGATCTCCTCCTCACTTCACTGTGTTTCAATCAATTAACTGAAAACTAAGAGGCTAGTTAACTCAGACTAGGTGGCATTTCACTCTCGTAACTACCTAAGAGACTATACTAGGTGGCAGATTACTCCTGTAACTGTTGGTGTGTGTCCATATTACTCTAGACCACCACTAAAAAGGCCTAACGTGTTGGTGGTGTGTACCTAATGTTTTTCTCCAGGAGGCCAACGTTGCCCAAAAAAAGGCCTAACGTCACCCTAAAAAGGGCATGACGTCACCTTTACAACTTATTTTAAGGTTTAATTATGACATTTAATGTAAAAACTGGATATTATGTGTAACAGGCCATGTGGGCCTTTTTGACCTAATTCTGGTCTTTGTAATTGTATAAATAAGGGGAAAATCACACTTTATTCATCATCTTTCACTCACACTTGTGAGGATTGAAATTTGTGCCCTACTTAGGGTTTCTAGGCTGAAATTTTAGACGAACTTGTTGAAGGAGGCTATTTTGGATTATTTTGGCAAAGTTCTTGGTGGATGTGTTCAATTAGAGTTCTTCTTGATGAATTCTTGATGTATGTAAGTGAATTTTCTGCAATTCTTCTTAATTGAATGGTTATAGTTTTATTTATCTTGCATTTACATTTAAGATTATGAAATTGCTTAATTAAACCCTAGGAAGACTAACACATGTTATTGTCCTAGCTTTAAAAGCTTTCACCTACTAGATCTTGTCAAAAGGCCATTTTCTTAAAGCGTGAGCTAAGGCCTTGCCATTGCAACACCTTAGTATCTATTGCTTCATCTTAGCCAATTTTGCTTCATCATTGAGTTAGAGAGGGAGGAAATCTACTAAGGCCTAGGGTTACTTACACCTTAGTAGCTAGTTTCCCTTTAGGGTTTGATAATTGGAGCCTTGGGTTACCAACACTCCAATCTATCAATCTCTCTTGTCTTTAACTCTTCTATTATCATTTTTTTTCAACATTTGTTGTTGCATTGTTGACTCCATTTTCCCTGAAAGCACTAGTCTAAGTCCTCTTTTGAGTAATTGATCAAAACAACCTTCAAAACCTATTCTTTGAGCCTCCTACTAACTATTCCTAACCCTAGAATAGCCTAACCTACTAACAATATTATTGTTGTTACTAAAGTAAGATACAACCATTAGATGCAGCATTAAAATCTCATAAAAGCAATTGAAAAAGTCGATTATACCTTGTCTTGTTTGCTTCTATCAAATGCTAGTATTATGATTTCAATGGTTAATGATTCTTAGTCATTTTGAATCTATTTCAAGGCATTTAATGTGAAGTATTGCTCTATAAAGATTGTTGTTATATTTTTCTGGTTACTTCATCATATTCAACAAATTGCTTTTATCGAGAAAGTCTATGGTTTTATGAAGTGCTAACCAGCAAGTGTACTTGCAAATACATATAGTTTCTTGTTGTTTTGTTTCGGGCAAGTACACCTTGATACATTATCATTTCATTGGTTATAAAACTAGGACTTTCTGATCGGTGGTGACTAGTGAGAGGGGATCCTTATCTAGTCATTTTGATCTTGCCTTCTCAAACCCCCAGGTCACCGGGGACGTCTCCCTTGGGCCTACCACCCTAAATAGAAAGATACATCCTATTGAGGTGACATTGATAGGATTAGTCTCTAGTTACGCCAATTTGATCTCCTTTAACCTTTCCTTCTATCAAAGTACACATTATGCGATAACATTTTGGTGTCGTTGTCAGTGAGCACTAAGTCAATATTCCTCGAAATGACAGTTTTTCGGTAAGCCTTTATCTAGAGAACTATTCGTCAAGCTTACCTGGCGACTCCACTAAGGGTGATTCCCTCACTCCTTTGATAATTTCAAGAAAATTATTTGGCGTATTCACAAATGACGACCCGTAGTGGACGTCAGTACACACTTCCTTCTACTGTTGTAATCCCTATCACCCTACAAATCATGTTACCACTACAAGCCCTCCTAAATGGTCTCATAAAGAACTCTTTGGCTCTTTGGATCTAGCTAACACCCAAGGAGGAGTGCATGATCTACCCAAGAGGGTTGACTCCTGGGCACCTAGGTTTTCGGGAGAGGGGGGGGTCATATGGTAACTCACATTGGATCAAGTTTTGTGAGGGGTTTGATTTCCATTAGTCTAGACAGGAACACCCTGATGTCTTTATGAGAGTCTTTGCAAGTTCACTCATTGGGACTACCAAGAAATGGATTGACACTCAACCAAGTGGAAGCTTCAAAACCCTTGAGGACCTAGAATAGGCTTTCAAAAAGAAATGGTGTAAAAAAGAAAGTTTAGATTCCATTTACTCCCAATACCTCGACATTTGCAAAGGAACCAATGAGAGCATTAGGGATTTCAACGATAGGTTCAATCTTCTCCTTAAAAAACTCCAGCCTGACTTTCACCAGAAAAGTGCTATTCTCCACCATTACTTAAACTCCTTAGAGGGGACTTTGCAGTTGACCCTCAAGCATCGATTACTCTCGAGCTTGGAAGAAGCACAAGAGGCATCTTGTCAGATTGAGGAAAACCTTAGGTTCAATGACTCCATCCATCAGATTAACCTCTTGTACAACAACGACTCTTGGGAACCAAATGATGAAAGCATGGAAGAACCATAGCATGTCCTCCCAGAGATCCTTGAGGTAGAGTGCAGTACTTACCCTAGAAAATGGAGCACAGGTTTCACCAACATGCAAGATGCCTCCTTATTTTCTCAGCAAAACAAACCTCCTGAGGACATAGAACCCACTCAAGACATGTTTGGAGCACATGAGGATGAAGAGATTGAACATTCCATACCACAAGTTTACGAAGATGACATTCTTGAAAAAGAATATCCTTTTATCTACC
>ML867008.1:0-13170 GCA_009831015.1 Picea engelmannii
AATTGATTTTTTAGTGATAATAATCACTTTTTAGTCTCGAAAGATGGGAAATAGGGGTTTACATGATACTCTGGACTGGAAAACGACTGTAAATATGGCATCTGACAACATTTGATGCCATATTTTTTACATTTATTGACTCAGAATTAATAAATTCCATTTTTGTGGGAATTTAATTAATTCTCTGAAAACTTAAAAAAAACCTATCAAACCTAGCCGCAATTTCCAAATGACTTAGACACTATGTTCTAGTATGAGCTTATATACATTTAGATACTAGACATTGGATTTTCCATGCCAAAAACTGCTTGTCAGCACATACTCCGGCTTTGGAGCTAAGTCATCTGAGTGAAAAAACTTAGAAATTATTTTTCTTCTCATTGAGGCGAGCGGAAAAAATAATTAACAAGTAAAAGAAACACTCCAAAGTATGTGCTCACTCCTGGTCTTGGGTGGCCAATAGCCTTTTACAATCTCTCATACTTAGGACATTTATTACAATGGTGGAAATGCGAAAAAGAGGGGTCTTTTCTAAGACCTGCTGAACTTTGAAATCTGCAAATAAGAACACTGATTGCTCATTCTTTGGCGGATCTTCAGGAAATCCAGCTTGTGCAAATTGATGGATAACATAGGCTCCATATGGGGACGTGTGCTTGATCCTTTTATAGAAAGGGAGAGTATGCGAGAATCCAGAATCTGTCCCTACATCACAAACATCTCGCCAAAAACAACATCAACGACACATGTATATGAAGACCAAGTGTAAATTGAAATTGCACAATTATTATACATATAAATACAAAATATAATACAAAAATGAATATGAATTTTTATTCATAAAAAGGAAGAAAGTGAACATAAATGAAAATTAAAAATGTGGAGGAAAGGGTTAGAGATACGTTACAGAGGATGCCCCATGGCATCAAATAACTTATTGAAGAGAACTTGAAAAATTGTTTGTTCACTGGTAGCTTTAACCTTTCCACTGTCTGATTGGCTGAAGTAGAAACTGTATGAATCAGCCATGTCATGGACGAAACAAGACCTTAGATGTCTGAATAATCCTTGACCAGGATGATTCGTTGAAGAATCTTTTCAAGTTTTATCAAGTAATTGAACCTTGCTAGTATAATTAGGACAATCTCTGAGTGGTATTATTCGTTTAAGACCTCTACCCTGGGTGGAGTGTGTCAAGTCAAGGGGCAACTCGCGGTGAAGTGTCTGGCAATAACTGTACTGCCAACTTTAGAGAGGGGATCTGACACTCTATAGGCAAGACTGCTTCCAGCCTGTAAACGAGTTGAAAAGGTGAGAAACCGGTTGCAGTGTTAACAGATGTTCGGTAGGCCCATAATGCCGAATACAACATCAAATGCCAATTTGACCTAGTCGAATCGATCGTTCGCTGTAAGATAATCTTAAGGGATTTATTCACATCTTCCCCCTGACCATTCGCTTGTGGGTAGTAGGGTGATGGATGTTCTTGCCTCAACCTAACCTTTGATGTTAACTCGGACATCATTTTGTTCTGAAAGTGACTGTCATGGTCAGTGACAATCTCTCTTGGGACGCCGAACCTTGCTATTATTTGGTTAAACAAAAAGAGAGCTGCGGTCTCGCCATCATCTTTAAACGTTGGCATAGCTTCGAGCCACTTCGTGAAGTAGTCCACTGCTACGATGATATAACGGTGCCCCCTTGCGGAAGGAGGGTTGCATGTAGCGTAATCAATCCCCCACTTGGTGAAGGGGCCAACTGTGATGACGGGAAACATGGGAGTGGGGTGTGCCCTCATCTTCCGAGAGAAGATCTGACACGGGTGACACTTCTTGACCGATTCAACACAATCTTTGATTAATGTCGGCCAAAAGTAACCGGCTCGTAGAATCTTTTGGGCTGTTGCCAACCCAGACAAATGACCGCCACATGCTCCAGTGTGGCAATCGTTAAGCACGATTTCCGCTTCTTCATGGGTGAGACACCGACGAAGGATGCAATCTACACCTCGACGATATAGAGTGTCCTCGAGTATGAGATAATTTTTGGCCTGATGGCGTATACGACGACTCTCATCACGAGAAGTAGAGGTGGGGCACTTCAAAGTCTGGAGATAGACTAGTATATCTCCGTACCAGGGGTCCGAAGATGCGATAAAAAACATGTCTCCTTCGATAGGCGACTCCTCGGGTATAACATCTCCTGATTCGACCGGAAGTTTCGAGATGAGTTTCGCAAAGACCAACGACTTTTTGGACTTCGCCGAAACAAAATCCAAGTCGAATTCTTGGAGGATAACTATCCATCTATTGATCTTTCCGCCGATTACACGTCGTGTCAACACGTATTGAAACAGATTCACAATGACAATGACGGTGGTCTTGCGAAACAAGATGTAATGACAGAATCGTTGGACAGCATGAATTGCTGCCAACACAAGTTTTTCAATGTGGGAATAATTGAGTTCCAGTCCAACCAGGCCTTGGCTTAGGTAATAAATCACATATTCTGAGAGCAAATCATCCTCTTGAACCAAGACCATACCGATGATCGACTCCGCAGCAGCCAAGTACAATAAGAAATCTTTATTATAATTGGGTGGCTGTAGCAGAAGGGTAGATGTGAGGGCGCGTTTCAACGCTTCGAAAGAGCACTGAGCGACTTCGTCCCAATGAAAAGGAACGTCCTTCTTCAGTAAACGCATAGAACCCTTTGTGATCTCGGCATAGTTTGCGATGAAATGCCGTAAAAGGTTCGCTTTTCCCTGTAGACTCTGAAGCTGAGGGACTGTGCACAGGGGAGGCAACTGAACTATCGCCTCAACCTTTAGAGGATCGACCATGATCCCTGTTGTTGAAACTATGAAACCTAACAGATGACTTGATGTTACGCAGAAGCTGTATTTGTTTGGATTCAAGCGGATCCGGTAGTAGCGACATTGCTCAAAGATAAGTCGGAGGTGTGCGGGATGATCAACTCTTTTGCGAGATCCTGATGCTAAATCATCAAGATAAGCCTCGACTATGTGTTTGAGGTCGTGGAAGGCAAAAGACATGGCCCACTGAAACGTAGCTCCAACATTTTTTCAGAGCAAAAGACATCTTTCGATAAGCGAATGTACCCCACGGACAGATGAAAGCGGTTTTGTGTTGGTCTTCGGGCTTGATCTGTATCTGATTGTATCTCGAAAAACTATCCATGAAAGAAAAGGCTTCGCAACCTGCACATTCATCGACTATCTGGTCAATAAATGTTGTGGGGAAATTATCCTTTGGACAGACCTTGTTCAAATCACGGAAGTCCGTACATACGCGAATCGTACCCTGTTTTTTGTTGACTGGAACGGGATTTGACACCCATTGAGTCAATTGGACGGGGTAGAATAAACCAACTTGGAGTAGTTTCTCTACTTCAGCCTTAATAGCTGTTGCTTTCCTAGGATTGAATGGACGAAGCTTCTGCCGGACCGGCTTAGCATCAGGATATGTTGTGATTTCATGTTCGACGATTCTTGGATCTATGCCTAGCATTTCCTCGTAAGACCAGGCAAACATGTCGCATAATTCTTTAAATAATCTGTGTAGATTTGAATCTCCTCAGGGGACCAGTCCGCTTCGACGAAGATATTTTCCATGACACTAGGGATTCTGGAGATATCGATAGGTATCGTTTGAGCAATGGTTGCCATATTTCCTTCAGCGTAAACAACATGTGTAGCCAAAGGGTTGATAGGACAAGCCGTATCTCCAGTCATAGTCAGAGTGAATTCACCTGCTTCAATTCTTCTTAACTCTGGGAGGAAGTAAGATCTGTGGTGAAGATCATCCCATGTCTGTCCGGACTAGTCATTGCCTCAATAATCGCCTCATTTGAGGGCAAGACTAAGTCTAAAGAATCAGTATCGGCGAGGGAACCTTGAGCCCATGTGGGCTCGAGAACCGGATCCAACTTCTGTGCGGGAGTCAGATCAGTGTCGATGGAAGCTTGCTGAACTATAGAATACGCAATTTCTGCCATGGACAAAGGCATGGCCATGCCAAGGTGCCCTGTTCCCTCCATCGTGGCTGATGGGGAAGGAAGAGTCCGTGGATCATTAAAGTAAGTTGTGCGAAATGACGAAATTTGAAAAATTTCCACCCTAGGCTGGTCGGGGACATCCGATATGCAATGGACATTGCTGGTCGGAGGCGGGTAATTGAAGGTACCGATCAAAGGTGGGCACAAACCAACCCCTACGTTGACGATGCTGGGCTGAGGGTTATCAACCATCGGGACCGTGGATACCCCTGATGAAGGGTCAGGACGGGAGAAGGATAATTGATCAATGGACACGATCTGGCCTTCGTGTGGAAACAACAAGACTTGAAAAATTGTCGCGACCACTTCTTGCATAGCGTAGGTCCAACTCCTTCCTAACAAGAGATTGTAGTCGAGAGACGCATCGACCACTTCAACCTTGACGCACACGGTCTTCCCCCCTAACTGCACGGGGAAAGAGGGGATGATTCCATGTGGTCGGAATGAACAATCGTCGAAAGCGATAAGATTAGTAGGCGATGGAGACAAAACGGGTTGGTCAATGGCCTTCCAACACGCCAAAGACATCACACATGTCGATGCGCCCTCATCAACCACCGTGCGGAAAATGTTTAGAGTAAAATTTTTCGTGGTGTAAGCCGCTACTATCTGAAATGCTACGTGGTAAGGAAGACGAGGTTTTAAGTCGGTCGTATCAAGCATGATCGTTCCCGGATTACAAGTCTCAACAGATCCTAAGGCAGCTAACAGAGCCTTTCTCTGTGAAGGGCAACTCTGGAGGACTTCCAAAGCAGACATTGCACAAGGGGTTTGTGACAAATCCTCCACCACAGAGTAGTTCTGGGCGGCCCTTGCGTTTGGGTTGTGGGAAGCTTTCTTGAACGCTCCTTTGGGGATGCGTGTCATTGTTTCGCCCAACGTCTTCTCAATCTGGAGAGGAAGATGTGGGTTTTCGGCTTCTTTACCCTTCTCAGACGTGTTTGGCATTCCGTAGTCGTGTGTCCTAGTCGTTATGTCAACGCTACCTTTCATCATATACACATTCGTGGACGCAAGATTACTCGAAGACGGAGGGGGTCCCTGACTGCCCCCATCCGCGCTCGAAGAGGCTTGAGTTAGATTTTGCCCATGTGGAAATAGATTCCTTAACACGACAGGCTGCTGCTGTGCCAATAACTTCTGGGCCTCCGCAAGCCGAGGGCACTGGTGAGTCAGATGGTCTTCCGTGCAAAGATTACACGGATACTTTGACTTCTTCTTTTCAGTGTTGCCCCCGCCAGCATTATTGGTAGGTTTCTCATCCCCCTTGCCCTTCTTTCGTTGTTTCTTCTTTCCTTCAGGCTGCTGGGTGGCCTTCGGGTTTGTCGATTGCACATTGTGTACATCCGATGTTTGGGTAGGAGGAACAGCCGAACCAGTGGTCTGGCTGGCCGCTGTCTGCCTTATTGACAATTGCTGCAATTGATTTGACAGCTGATCAACGGACTTTGTTTGTGCTGAACCGACAATACCATCGACATGTGGTCCAGACCTCTGTCTGGTCTTGTCAAGTATCGACCTCGGTGCATCTGGCAAAACTTCGTAAAGTAAACCAGACTGAGAGTAGATCAGCTCTAGCTGTTGAGCTCTCATGATCTCTTCTTCTTCTGAAAAGACCCCCGAGGTTGCGACGTCTTTAGACAACTGAGGTACCAAAGACTTAAGGAACCACTTTAGCAGGAATGCTGGTGGGACTGGCACTTTTATCAAATTCTTCTGGCGTCTCCATTCTCGGATATGATCCGAGATATGGTCCGCTTTTGTCTGCTCAAAGTTGGCTAGCAATTCGATGCCGACGTCGTATCTCACAGGTAATTGGAAATGGTTTAAAAAAGCCATTGCCAATTCGCCGAAGGAAGAGTATCTTGAGCGGTCGAGCTCGTTGTACCATTTCGCAGCACTCCCGATGAGAGTGCGTTGAAACAAACGCAACTGGATGGAGTCGTCTCGCAATGAGTTGGACGAGCACCATAGATGGAAGGTAGTCACATGATCGCCTTGATCTTCATTAGGCTTGGCCTCGAACTTTGGGATGTCCGAAGGCAACTTGGTCGGCATAGGAGGCCAACGCGAATCGTGACAGATGGGGTCTTTTAATAACCTTGTCAAGTCTGGCAAGTGCAAAGTTGCCAAGAACGGTAATTTGGGTTGTTGATTATAACCAGGGAAAAAGGAACCTGGAGTTTGGCTGGCACCAGGTTGCAAGGAAAAGTTAGGTTGCTGTCCATGGTTTTGGTAATAACCATGGCCGCGAGCAGCGTACGGATTCTGTGCTTGTTGAGACGTCATCGACTGACTCCCGTAATAGGACGTAAAGGGCCGGGCCTGCATCGTATTCCAAGGATTTTGGGAAGGGTTGCTCCCTGCCGATCCGACGAGCATAGGTGTTGAGCCTTGCCTGGGGTTCCATTGACTATGGAAGGGGTTGCCCTCGGTCGACATCCCTGCCACGGATTCCAAGGTCCATGTGAGGAAGGAATTCCTAAGTTTGTCCCCTGTGCAGGAATAGTACCCTGTACAGGATGTTGTCCATAACTGGGGTTGCCCCCGGCCGAGATGGCAGCTGATGAGAAAACGTTGTTACCAAATGCGTCGAACAAAGAGAACGGTGCTGAACCAATCGATATGTTATAAGAAGGAAGTCCTTGAATACCTGCTCCAAACGAATTATAGTTGACGTTCGGCCCGGCGGAGTGCTGGTGAGCACCGCCGAGCGAAGGGGACAAAGGAGGTATATGACCCCCTTCGTAAGGGAAAGCGTTATAGGGAGCTGAAATGCCCCCCATGGATCCTTGTAGAGGAGCGTTGGAGCTCCCTGCCTCGAGACCTAAAGTCTGTAGAGTGGAGTAGGAAAATACAGTGCTTGTACCGAAGCCAAGCATCCCGTATGAGAACGGAGGGCCTGTCGCACTTTGGGTGAACGGAGTAGTGATCGTCGCCATAGATGGAATCGAACCATTGCTCGAGGTAGAGGCAGTCGAGACCATAGTGGCCTGGACCGACGACGGTTGGTTAGGAGGTGGAACATCCCCTGTAGTGACAGCCGTAGAGGGAATATGAGTATTCCTTGAAGAAGTAGCAACATTTGTTTCCATTGCTGCTTGTGACACTACCTAACGCTCGTAAGGTTGGACCTGTACGACGATGGGCGTCGATAGAGCAGTGATCGGAGGATTATACGGACCAAGAGCTTCTGCTCCGAGGTCGGCAATGGTTGGTTCCTCCAAAATCAAATGTTCTCCTCTCGGAGACGAGTCGGGCACAATTTCCTGCAACCTGGTCGCCTCAAAAGACCCTTGTTGGTCTAGTTTTCGCCTTAGCGGTGGCGGGGGTGGCTCGAGATCAATCGGCGACAGGCCCAAAAGCCTTCGCGACCGGCGGAGCTCCTAATCCTCCACTGTGTGAGAAGATCAATGACACACTAGGGCTTTCTATAATCGTTTAAAAAACCAGCACACACTAGAAAAAGTTCCTATGAGATAAGACAAGTAGATCACTAGCTAGTTGGAAGAACAGTTACAACAACCAACACTAGAGCAACTTACCGGAGCAAGTGCAACTCGAATACCGAAGCACCCTCCGGCTATACTCTGTAAAGTGTGGCCCGATGTGTGCCCTAGGTACCGCGATATACCCCCGCAGTCACCTGTGTAAGTCACTAAGATAAAGGCAACTAGGTTGCCAGCGCGCGAACAGTCATCGAGCGGGTATAGTCGACAGTCGGGTGGACCGCAATGAGCAGTGTATCAAGCTCGAAACCTATTAAGGGTATCGAAAGCAAGTGTTTCGGAAGACGACTGAGGACCTCGAACGGATTCGAGACCCACGAAGCTCTGTGACAAATGCGATCAACAAAATCCCAAGATAAGCCCTCTATATGCGTTCCCCACTACGCTTGGTCCGGCTTTGGAGGGGTTATCTCCGCTACCTTTCCGCACGCGACCTCGTGTTTAGCCCCTGTGTTAGAGGGGGGTCCCGGATAACTTTCACGGTTACTGCACTTTCAAGCACTCCATAGCACAGACTCTTATGTTTGTTTTTGTAGCCTTGAAGAGTTTCCTCTCCAATCCTAAATCAAGGCTCTAGCCTAGACTGCGTTGATGGGCCCTACAAACACAAAGTCTAATAACTTTTAATTAAGCGTTAATTTTAGTGGCTGTCTTAAGTCAAAAGGAACGAAAATGAAACCAGTGATGTTCTTTAAGAGACGAAAGAGAAGAGCATAAGATGAAATTGGAAACAAAACTACTTCTTCTTCACAAAAGATTTGCCAATTTAAACTCTTTCACCAAACTTTTCGTAACTACTTTTCTCAGATCTTTGAAAAGAAATACTTGAAACAGGATTTCGCTCGACTACGAGCTACTTAATGTCCTAAGCATTCAAGTAAAGAACTTAAGAAAGCTTTCTTTTTCCTTGGTAAACAAAGCAACTAACCTAAACTACTTTATCAAACAAAGTAATGAAAGATTTTTTTTATTGTTTTATTCTTCAAAACAAGAAATTTGAAAATGAATTATTTTCTTTTCTTCCAAAGCAAAAAAGGGAAAAATGACGACAAGACAGGACCAAGAAATGGCTTCTGGCCTAATCGCAGATTGCAGGGAGTCACTGACAACACCAAACAGGTAGATCAAAGCAGACTCACAACTTGTCTAAAAACCCTATTAAAGAAAACACAAGAAATCTTTAGTCAAAAGAAAGCTATACTGAAGTCAAACCTAGGCTACAAACTGCTATAACAGAGACCAGGGCTAGATGAAGAAAACCCCTGAGAAGTGTGACTTCTGACAGGGAAGAGGATGATTGCCTCTTTTTTTTTTTTAAAATTTTTTTTTTTTTAAATTTTTTTTTTCTCAATAGGCACACTACTGACACTTCAACAGCCAGCGTATGTACGCGGGTTGTCCAAGTGCAAGGCGCGTATGTACGCGTGCAGGCCCACTACAGGTCGCGTACACCTCTGTAACTCCTCAAAAAGGTGAAAAAACAACAGTCCAACACAGGCAAGGAGTACTGGTATGGAAGACTAGCATCCCTTAAAGACACAGAAGCTTACAGTAACTCAGAAAACAGTGAACAAACTGATTCAAAGCACCCAAAAAGAAATATCCCCAAAGACCCTGGGAGTACTGGTATGGAAGACCAACATCCCTTAAAGACACAAAAGCTTACAAAAACTTAGAAAACAGTGAACAAACTGATTCAAAGCACCCAAAAAGAAATATCCCCAAAGACCCTAGAGGCATCCTCAGTATGGTCGCCAATTCTTCTATAGCGGGAATACCCCTCTAAAGACTACACCAGGGTTCTAAAATGTAGGCAGAGCTAACCGTCTAAAGTCTCGTACTTTTTATCAACTATATCGACATCACCCCACAATCATACATAAAAGACCAAGTGCAGGGATCCGGTAGGCATACCTTAAACTCTGCGCCCGGTGTCGATCCCTTTGTGCTTGGTTGTTTCCTGACTGCAAGTCTTTTCCCAAGGCTGACCTACATTCATCAAAGGACAAACAAGAAACTGCAAGCATGCATTCTACATATGGATTAGTGGGTTAGACATCATAAACAAGAAATGTAAACACATCATTGAAATTTAAGACATCATTTGGCGGGATGGAAAAAGTACTTCGTTATATTAATCTCACAAAAGTCACTTACAATATGAGACCGACACTGCTCCTCGAACTCGGTCTTGGGCTCCTCTTTACAATGCACCAACTGCTTCCACGTCTCCTTCTCCTCTTCAGTTCTCTCTAGGAAAATGGCAAGGGCTTGCAATGGAGGAAAAGGGAATTCTGGCTCAAACTCACAATGTGGTTGCCGAATATTGGGGCAAAGGGGGAATACAAAAATGGGCAGAGTTTCTATGCTCTTGTGCTTCTCTTTGCAATGGGACCCCAACCCCTTCTTTTATAGGCCAAAAGGGATAGTAACGGTTGGGGTGACTGGCTATGGACAGTCAAACGGTTAAGTAACGGCCCGGAAACCAGTATCCTATGCAATTTTCCACTTTTCGCGATATTCTGTGAGTGTACGCGGGCTGTAGTGGGTAAACAGGCGTGTGTACGCGGGCAGTAGTGGTGCAGGGCGCGTACACCTTTAAAGCAATGGTTTTTTGAAGAGCTTGTTTAGTGATGGCTTGGCAAAGATAGCAAGTTAGATGGCCTTGTTGCCGTCCTTATACACACTTGCAGACGTGAGTTGAGTTCGGCTCACTCAGTGTGTCCTTGGATGCACAATGCCTAGGTTCACAGCCCACGCTGTCACTTTGATTGGAACCTCTTCCGTCTAGGCTTACTCCTAGGGAAGCCAAAGGGGATAGACCTTAGTTACTAGATGAATTAAGTTAGATTCTAGGAGTTAATTTTAATTTCTTAAGGTTAGAGGGGATTCTAATCCTAAGATGCTAAGGCAACCATGCAATATGCAAGGGTTAACATGACAAGCAAATCCTTTCCCTAGGTCAACTAAGACTAGTGCCTATAAATTGGGCAAGGGGTCAACTATGTTTCAAGGTGGTTAATTACAAAAGAATTTCAAGTTATAAATAGTTTTACAAAAGAATAACTTAATGAAAGAATTATATGTACAATTACTTACAAGATTTACAAATAAAAGGATGATATATCACAATTACAATCTAACCAAGTATGTTTAATATGTGCAGGATAAAGAAGACTTGAGCATCAATCACATCATCATTTACACTAGATCATCAACATGTTACTTCATCAACAAGATTATCAAGATTAAGCACATTTACTATGAAGAAATGAGAACAATCTACACTCTTTGCTATCAAACCCCCCAAATATTATTAGATGTGGCCAAGGGTTTAATAGTTAGGCTTTTCTTAAGGATTTTAAGTTTTATTGGCTTTCACCAAAGCCTCCTCCTCCTGTTGCCAAATAACTGCTGGGTGCTCAAGATAGTAAGGCAACGAGGCCCACCCTAGCTTCCACGGTCAGCCCTGACAGTAAGAGTACTTCCCGGAGAGGACACCCACCTGGAGCGCCACGGGACAGTCCCCTGCCACTACCCTTCGTTGTTTTTCTCAAACCCGTTTTAGATGGTGGAGATGGTGGTCTAAGGTACCCTAAAATAGTCTATCAAGTATATATGATAGTTAGGTAGACTTTTAGGTGATTACAAGAGTGTTTTGAGAGTTTTAAGGTACTTAAAAAGTGCAAAATAATGAGATGGCCGAAACTAAAAATGCCCAGAAATGTGTTGTTAAAGCTTAAACCATAAAGTATATCAACACATAAGAAGTAAATGAGATACAAGGCTTAAAGAGATAGATACATTTAGATCACATGCACATCACATTAGTTGATTAGATACCATAGATTCAATGGCAATAATAGCTTGCCTTATGAGATGAAAAGAAAACTTAAATGTGTTTGCCAAGTTAAACCATTCAAGATAACTCAAGCCCAAGACGTGGCTATTAAGAGATATTAACAATAAATACAATAACCACTTATTAATTAAGCATCATAAGAGATATTAAACATATGATTAAGATATATGTACTTAAGAGAAAATTAAGAGCTTGAATGAAGAATAAACTAAACAAGAGCAAGATAGATATTAAGTGTGTTGCCCAATGGGCTTAAGATATGAGATCTGATCTAAATCGTAAACATTAAGAGCATAAATCCACTTCGATCAATCACATGACATGAGAAAAATGAAGCTGAACACTTATCCTTACCTCATTGGGGGTTTCTCACCCAACT
Organism: Picea engelmannii; assembly: GCA_009831015.1. Taxonomy (NCBI): domain Eukaryota; kingdom Viridiplantae; phylum Streptophyta; class Pinopsida; order Pinales; family Pinaceae; genus Picea; species Picea engelmannii. Next base: position 11,828 of record ML867008.1, read on the forward strand.
AGGTAGGTTCTTAGTTATCTTGTCTTAGTTATTAGAGTTTGCTTAAATCTTGTTATTAGGATAGCTTAGCAAGAGATGAGATAGCAAGAGAATGAACAACAAACTTAGAAGCAAGTTAGATCTACAAGCAATCAAACACTACCCACGTGGGGTTGAGAAAGTGCCCACACCTTCTAAACCTCACAGCCAAGCTAGGAGAAAAACTCAACAAAAACTGAAATATAAGCTAGATCTACCCACGTCCTAGCCTACCCACAAGCTTGAAGAAGAGGGGAGGCCGTACCACTTCCCCTCTTACACCTCAAGCCCAATCTAACAAGCAAACAAGAAGAAAAATGCACTATTTAAGCCTAAAAAAAAGACTAGGGAGTAAGAAATAGCTACCAAGTTCCCCCAAGGGGTTGTTGAGTGTTGTATGTGTCTTTTTGGGGCAGCCAAGAGCCTCCTATCAGATCTGATGTACCTGTTAAAACAACAAGGTCTTCTTGCTAGGATGGCTACATACAACCAAACAAAGTTAAGGAAAACCTTGCCCTTTTGGGACAAGGACTTTCCACAAAACAAGATATAGATTTGAGATAATATTGACCTATCTAAGACAATGTATGCTAGCTGAAAAGTGAGATGGATGTATAGCAAATAATAGAGCAATGACAATAATCAAGATGGCTGAAGTATGTGAAGCCTCAAGAGACCCTTCCCTTCTAGAAGGTCTTCCCAATGAAACCTTGAAAGCTAACTTGCAATCCTCCTTCAAGATCAAGCATATACTAGATAGAATGTTAATGCAATAAACATAAACGACACTTCAATTTAATTTATGCATCAAAATTCATAGGATAAAAGGGCATACACACCATCTAACCTACCCAAATAACACTTTATTCAAGATCTAATATAGTACGATTCATAAAAGTAAACACAACAAAGTTACCTCCATATGCATAAGAGAAGCAAGCATACACATTACTCTTCTTGTTGTCCTCCAAAGCTTCTTGAATCTTATTACCAAAAGAAATAGATCTTGGAGAGGAATACTCCAAAACTTAAGAGCTAGAATGACATGAAAATGAATGAGATGAGAGAGAGAGAGAGTTGTAAATCAAGTAGCATAACAATAGCTCAAGATATGGTGAGTTGGGAGTGAGGAAGGAGATCTATTTATACTTGGAGAGGCAAACCTACCTCTCTTGGATCTATGCCAAGTGTCCACCACCAAGAAAATGAGTAGATCTCAAGGCTAGGGCACACCATCTAGGGTTTGAAAGTTAGATCTAGGGTGTAGAAAAATGTAGGAGGTGTTGGGATCAAGCAAAGAGGTGTGGGAGGCCTTGGGATTGATG
>WSFP011433756.1:0-21339 GCA_009831015.1 Picea engelmannii
AGATGATGGTAATGTCATACCGCTAAATATCCATGATCATTATAGACCGACTCGTGATGAGACCTCCCATCCTCCAGCTAACCCCTTAAGCATTCATTATTATTTATTCTTGTAGGTCCCCCTTTTCTTACAGAGAATCATTTCATTGCTTTCTGGGGGGATCCCTAGGTGAAGCATCTGGAAGGTCTATATATAGGCTTTTATCTTCTTAGCCAACAACAATCCCTATGGGCCTTCAACGCCTTCTTCCCATGGAATGAGGTACATGCCCTTCTCGGGTCACTAAAGTCAAAGGACCTAGAAGAGGAAAATATGATGGGAGTGTAATGAGCGGAAAGTGGTAAGTATGGTCAGGAATGGTACAATAACCCCTCAAGGGACCCTCAGACACAAAACTTTCCCAAAGGTTGGCCACCTACTAGGAAATATATGACACTCACCAAGGTGAAACAAGGTCAAAGGCATAATGTCCAAGCAAGCACTCTATAATCAAAAGTAGCTCAAATACAATGTGTTCAAATGCCTTAAATATTACAGTGATTACCTGTCACAATACCTGAATTGTACCGCATGGAGCAAGATCCTTCTGCCATCCAAAAGCTAGCTAGTGTGGTGGATGCGCTGACAATGGATCAAATGTGGTGATGGAGTGGGCTTCTGTATGTGCAAGTGGAAATTGTTGGTCATGTAATCTATCGGCACTCCATATCTGCAACCTGAGGGCCTCAAGACATGATCTCCTTAGTTATCCCACAAAATGGGGATAGCAGGACATACAAGTAAAATACGATGAGCCCATCTCTATACTTTGTGACAATACCAACGCTATAAGTATTTCCAAGAATCCAATGATTCATTCCAATACTAAACACATTCTGATGAAATTTCACTTTCCGCGGAAACAAGTTACATAAAAGAATATCAAGTTGGAGTATGTTAGGACAAAGGAATAGATTGCAGATATCTTCACCAAACCTCTCCCAAGAGAGACAATTGAGTATCTTCGACAAAAACTTGGAGTAGTTTCTGCTCCACAATTATCTACACGACATTTTGCAAAGAAGACAAGGGAAGATAAATCATCTGTGAAGAGAAGAATGTTGAAGTATTGATGCCAAATCAATCAATAAAGGAACCTTAATATAATTTTTTTATATATATGTCAGTGGTTTACATCACCAGGAAGACCCAATGGACAAAAAAATAGAATAAAAGCAAGAGAGAAATTTCAAAAGCATGAAGACGGGGAAAGATATTGTTAGAAGAAGGTATACTGTCAGGGGGAGTTACCCTTTTCCATTGATGTCAAAGGGGGAGAGAAATAACAAAAGCATGAATACAAGGGGAGTGCATGAATACAAGGGGAGCATTGGTCGCAGGGGGAGCATGAGTGTTTCCATCAATGCCAAAGGGGGAGATTATTGGAAAATTGATTGTCATTAATGTCAACTTTGAAGAAGTCTACAAGAAGCCCATGGGTGTGGTCATGAAGCCTGAATTTTTTTGAAGAAAAAGAGTGTGAAGGACATTGTAAATGCATGCACAACCCTCATATATGGATAGTCCTTGTCATGTCATTTCCAATGGTAGGTGGTACGCCATGTGGTTCCTCGCGGTCGAGGAGTTATGCCCTCTTGAAGTTGAAATCCCCGAAGAATGGTTAAAAAACTTCTAAACGGTTGCAACAAGAAGTTACAAGTCATTAATTAACAGGGAAATGGTTATAACAAGAAAGTACCAGTCAGTCCTAAATTTAAGTAAATAAGTCACTTGGAAAAGTATAAATACACATCAAGATCCTCTCAATTATAAATACACAAGTTCATTGAATATATATCTAAGTGAGCAAGTGATTCTTATCTGAGGTAACCAAGGAGATCAGAGGAATATTTCTGAGGGAAGATGAAGTGAAAAAGGACGAATTTCCAAGGGAAGATGAAGTCTTGTCAAGATGTGTTCTAAGGTATGTTATTTAAAGGTCATATTACCATTTTCACTATAACTTTTTTTATAGAATGTTTCAGATATCGAAACTTGGAGAATGTTGAGATGACATATCAGGGTACCTATGGTAAAAATTTCAGCATCTGGGTCATTGTATTTTTGGATATACACTCTGTGTAAGATAGGGTTTTTGACTAATCTTGAAACTAGTCTCAAACATGTGTTCTAAGAAAAACAATCATAACTTCTTTATAGAGGATCCAAATTTCGTGAAACCAATTACATTGGAAATAGTATAGTCCGTAGTATGTTGTGTGCGAATTTCAAAACTAGATATCAAATATTCAATGTGTGGCATTCTCTACAAGTTCACTCTCCATAATAGGATAGAATTCAACAAGGTTTTCCATTTTCGCTATAACTATTTTTCAGGGACAATTCAAGCAGTGAAACTTGGAGGAATTACAAATAAGATATTGAAGAAGATTGGGTACAAGTTTCAAGCCTTTATTCATTACATGTACAAAGTTATGCTTGTTGAAAGTTAGGGTTTGTGACTAATCCAAAACTAGTCCCGCGAGATTGAGGTAAAGTTTGATGAAGATGTTATTCTCTTGTTGTTGAAGGTGAAGAAGGTATGAGTGTCTGCAATCTAATGCACCGGGTTTATTACAGAATCAGAGGTAGGTTTTTATATGAATTTTGAAGGTTATGTCTTGATGTTATGATACATGCGTGAGGCATGTTTTGGAGATTTGGGCATATGCTTTGAGGCACATCTTGGATGTATGGTGTATGTTTGGTACATGTTTTGAGGTATATTGTTGGTACATATCTTGGATATATTGGCATATATCTTTGGCACATGGTTTGAGGAGAATCTTAGATATTGGGCACATGGTTTGAGATGTACTTTGGTATATGTTTACATGTTTGAGGCATATCTTATTATACATGGTTCATATAGGATATGGTACATGCTTGAGGTATATTTTGGCACATGGTTTGAATACTTGAGGTTGGGCATATGTTTGATGTTGGTATATGATCTATGTGAGTGGATCGAGTTGGTAATGATGATGAATTAGTATCAGTGACAATGACAGTGATAGAGACAGTGACAGAGATAGTGACAGGTTGGATGACATGTTGATTATCAATTATAGGTTGATGTGATAGTGACAATGGTAGTGATAATGATAGTGACAGTGGCAGTGATAGTGATAGTGAAAGTAGCAGTGACTGGTTGAGTCTACATTTATATTTCAGGGAAGAAGGAAGGGGCAAGGAAAGGGGGTTGTAGCCTCCTTTCGATTGCAGCCGGAGAATACAGGGAGTTGGAGCTTCCTTCAGGTTGGACCCTGTAAATCAGTGGGTCGTAGCCTCCTTCCAGTTGCTGCTGGAGAATTCAAGGAGTTGTAGCTTCCTTCAGGTTGGAGCCTGTAAACAGGGGGTTGGAGCCTCCTTCCAGTTGGTGCTGGAGAATTTTGGAAGTTGGTGCTTCCTATGAATGTAATCTTCTGAAATATAAGAAAGCATTTTGTGGTTTTCTCCCAATTGGGTTTCCTCGTAAAAATATCTTTTGCACTATGTATGATGTGAAATATTGTTGAATGGTACTATTTATGGTTATATGTTCATGAAATGTTAAATGAAGGCATAAGTGATCAATTGTTGATGAATTGATGTTCACATATTATGTTTTAAAGTGGTAAAAAGTGCATAATACCGATTCACCTCCCCCCCTCAGTATTCCAACACCCTTAACAAACACACTGGATTAATAATTACTTAACTGGTAGTTGAAGACACCTCAAAGTTGTGGTGAATCAATGGACTACGCATTACTAACTAACTATCGATCGTCAACATGCATGTGAAAGATTTGGCCTTGAACTCTACCTATTTGATGATATCATCTTGTTGTCTGAGGGATAGTTGTGTATTAGGCCCTACGATGATGTGCTCAAATTCTTTGAATCCATGGGTTTCAGGTGGTCTGATTGTAAGGGCATGCTAGATTTCTTATGGGAAGTAAATATTTGGGAGCTCGACTAAACTCAGAACTATTTTTTTTTTCTTTGCATATTGTTGATGTGAGTGACTATGAAACTCTTTCAAATTCAATAAAACAATTGTTTCCATTGATTTGGTTGTTTGTGATGTTGTGTGGGCAAGAGTCGGATATATAAATGAAATTCCAATTAAATATTTGCATGTCACAACTAACACAAATTTATCAGGGATCGTAAACACTCTACATGTTGCTCTTCGATTGATGAAGCAACACACAAGCCAAGGCCACACTTGACTACCCTTGTTTGTTGATCTCATCAGTTCTTTGGCCGATTTGATAAGATTGATGAAAATTCTTTTGGGTTGTTGATGGTTTACTTTCTATGATATGAGTTTCAGGCTAACATTGATTGCTTATTAATTTTAGGATTCAATTCCATTGCCTTGTTTGGTGACAACGGATTCACCAATGTATGCACTTTGTAGTACGTGCAATACGGAACCTTTGTTGATACCACAATCAAATATCGCATGAAAGGGATAACTAAGGTGATTTGAATTAATTCATTATAATATTGGAGTCAACATTGTTTACCTTGGATATGTGGAGACTCTCATGCTTGATGAGTGTAAACAATCTAAACCTTTTAGGCTGGTAAACATTCCTAGAAAAATTCATTTGTTTATTTATATTATTGGTGAAATTGCAATATGAACGTCACATATACTTACTTCCTTTGAAAAAACTTAAAACTATAATTAAAATATAATATAGATAAAGATTGTAATGGGCCTGATGTTTAGATAACCTAAACCTAAACATAGATTGCCTATAAATCTTCACATTTACCCATTTGCATACATAGGGCTCCGTCTCTTATCAATGTTATAATAATGTATATTGTAATAACCTCTATCCCACTCATAAAAAAATGCACGTTTCTATATATAAAACCTCTATTCTAGTTTGTGAAAAATGCACTTTCCTTACGTAAAACCTTTATTCTCTTTGAAAAAATCACTTTATTTAGTATTATATAAACGTGAAAAGCCAAACCTTTTAGTTTATAAAAGGAATTTGGATGGTCTTTTTACCTCACCAAGTCAGATTTTGTGTAAAAAAGTAAGACTAGGCATTCATAAATACTTTTACTTTTCTTTTAAGTGAGTTGGTTTCATCCTTTTTCAAAGAAAATAAATACTTCTACTTTTATTTTTAAGTGAGTTGGTTTCATCCTTTTCAAAGAGACTAAATTCTAAGTAAACGTGTATTGATCTAAAGGTGAATGGTGATGTAAAGAAAATTGACTAAATTCCAACTAAACGTGTATTTATCTAAGCGTAAGGTGAATGATGATGTAAACCCCCACTTGGAGCGAGTGATCCCTCTACTTGAAAAGAGAAGTAACATTGAAACGACCATTTCTCAATCTTGTTATCCGTATGAAGTGTCTCTTTTCCCTATGATATCCCTATTTTATATTTACAATATAAAAATTTGGTTAAATATTTTATAACATATTAATATCAATCAAAACAAGTGTTGCATGGCAACATAGTCCCTGTTAAATAATAAACTAAGTTGTCATGTCGTATATGTTCACTCATTCGTTGTCTTTGTTAGAAGGTTAGTGGCCACAAAACTATGTCATTTATCAAGTCACACATGTGTTGGTTTTATTATCATGTCACCCGAAATTTAAAAGCAAGAGAGTGAAAAGCCTTGTAAACCATAGTTGTTATTATAATGTCCAAGAGATATATATTTCAGTCAACCAGTATATACATCCTACATGAAATCTTTAGTCCACCATTCTATCACATTCCTTGCTTTTATTTAATATTTGAAGGAGTAATGAAAGCATGGTGTTTTCCAGGTGTATAAAATTATGATTAACGTTAATCAAATAATAGGAGTATGGTACGACTATCATGTTATAGTGCCGTGTTGATATAATTATTTTCTGAAATTCTCTTTCTCTACATCACTTTCTCTTGGATCTATGTACAGGCAGCAAGGGCATTTTTATGCGTTGAATGGGTGTTGAAACCCTGTAAGCATTGATGATTGGCATAGAAAGATTAGAGATCAGAATGTAAATTGAGAGATGATGAAGAAATCAAAATGAATAACAAACCAGATTGAGTAGCGACTGAGTTGAATTTAGGCAATTTCGTTGTACTTGGATATTTGACTATTTGGATCCGAATTTTGTTAAAAGTCCGTTGAAAAATGATTTTCAGATGCTTGCGACCTGGATGGAAGGTTCCTATGTTAGAAGGTTCTGGTTAAATTATGAACTATCAGGATTATCTAGATCTAGGCTCTAGTGTTAAAGTGATTAAAGGTAGAGACGGATGTTTGACCCATAGATGAGTGGTTCCACTCTCCATATTTTGGTATTTGATAAAGCTAACGAGGATTGGGTATGAGTTAAAGGTTATTGAGAATTGAGCCTCTAGACTTTAGGCAAGGTTCCAAGCCATATTTGTTCTCGTGTGATAAAGACCACCAACATCCACTAGTTGGATCGTAGACCCCACAACCCATACAACATTACAACTCAACAAAAGAATGAAGGTTAAGTTATAGAAAGGTGTGCCATTGTGAAGTGGATCTTGTGACATGGTACCCAAATCTAGTCTTAATGATTAAGTGGAGTTGTTTAAACATTTGGTTATTCAGATCTCTAGATCATCCGGATCCAGGATTCTAAATAAAAGGTCATTTGGATTATTTCCATGTCCAACGGAGTCCAACATCCATATTTTGTATTTCAAGATCTTCCACATCTAGAACATAGCCTTTAGAGAAAGGTATGTGTCTGGAGGTTTATGCTAGCTCGACATCCTAGATTTTGGGGTTCCACATTTGAGTTCCACTCCATAAATGTTGGATTGGTTGAACCAAAGGCTCATCAGAGTTTTATATAAAGATTGGAACAATTTAGAATTTCAGCTTGCCAAGGTTTGAAGGTATCGAGATTTTATAAGGTAAAGAGATCGCTACCACTCATCGAAACATGTTCAACACATTTTTATGTTGGAATCTGACGCCCTATCACAAATTATCCTTGCATCTAAAATGTAAGGAGCGAAAACTGCAGATTTCGCAGTAGACTAGCTTTTATTTACATGGAAGTATTGGGCACAAACAAAAAACCTAATCATGCATTTTTAATTATGGATTAAAGAGCCTCTTAAATTCTTGTAGAAAGAGGTCAATTCATCTATTAATAGTTGTAAGGAAAATTATTTAATTTAAAATATATATACAAAATTCAATAAAACAATATTAAACATTGGAAAACACCATAAATTTGTACTCAACATGTTAACTAATATGTAGTCACAAAAATGATTTAAACTTTTTTTTTAAATTACAAAAATTCAATCAAACAGTGTTAAACATTAAAAAACACCATAAATTTGTAGTCAACATGTTAACTAATATGTAGTCAATGGGCAAACTCATCACTATAATCCCTTGGCACGTACTAATARAACATTTTTCATAAACAATATTGTGAATTGAGTACAGTTGGATAGTTTCTTTGTCTTTCCCTTTTACAAAATCTCTCTAATGTCATTTTTTTCCTATTTGTGACCAAAATCTATTTATCCCACAATAAAAATGTTAGGAAGATATCCACTTCATGTCACAACACTTCAGATATGCAAATAAGTTTGATTTCATAATAAAAAACTATCTGCCATCTCTAGGATTCATGTGACAACACTTCAGATATGCAAATATGTTGATTTCATTCATAAGCTCCTTTATTTGGTCATGGATGTGCTTGCTTTCGACAGTTCATTGAACTGGGTACACATTTCCATCAATTCTATGACAAATCTCGAATGTTCATTGAGTTGGGTACACATTTCCATCAATTCTATGAAAAATGTCGAAGGTTCAATGTTCTCATTCAATTCGAAGGAAAATACCTTCTTATGTACTAGTGGTAGCTTCTCCTGGATCTTCATTACTGTCTGGGTTGTAATTTGGTGTTGCAAACTAGGTTTTAGCAACAACTCGTTGATCTTGAGCAAATAAATCCGGTTCATCTGTTGGATGATAGATTGTATACTTTCCTTATTCTTTCTGGAGCTTTCTTTATTCTTTTCTATGTCAATTTGCTCGAGTGTCTCAGAGATATCATTACCTTTGAATTCAACCAATGTTGTCTCTACAACAGACATGGTATTCAGACAAGCCTCCTTTGCCTCCCTAGCAATTTTCTTGCTTTCTTGTAGGTTTGTCTCCCAAACTTTCAAGGCCATTTCAACTTTCACCTATTTAGATTGTGAGAAAGGAGCGGGACCAGGAATATTGGCTTTCTGCCTGCATACAATGATTTCATGGAATTTGGATCTGGCCATATAGGCATTGTTTTCTTTCTCATAAATACTTTTCAGAGAATTATTTATTTCCTTATAGTACTTATGAATAGTATCCATTTTTTGATACAGATCTTGATTGACAGCTTCCAGCTTTTCATTAATTTCATATGCTTGTTTTTGGAATGAAGTATTATATGTGTTTGTCTTTTCCAATGAAGTTATTCCGATCTCCAACTGTTGTATTGAACCGTCTCGCTGAGCAATTATGGAATTACTATTTTGGACAGCCATCCCCAGTTTTTCCTGTAGCTACTTCATATGTTGTTTATAAGCCAACCTGAGTTGTTCTATGTCATAATTTATTCTGCTCGTGATAACCTGTTATGTACTCTACATTTCATTCCGCAACTGTTCAACCAAGAGAGACTTTTCTTGCAGTTGCTTTGAAATATTGCCCACTGACTATTGGTTGGCAGTGGCAAATGCTCCTAGTGAATCCGCAAACTCTTTGGCAAATTCAAGGTCATTTTTTTCATGTCCATCATATACTACTATGTGTTTCTTGGTGGCCACTCCTCCCTTCTAGTGAGATTCTTTTCTGATGATAGCTTTTCTTTTCTTATTGAAAAAGAAATTGGATGGGGGCATCTCTTCAGGTGAGATGGGAATGAGTTCGTCTATATGGATGACTTCGGAACTAGGAACCTCAAAACTGGTTGATAAAGGAGTTATTGAGGGAATAGGGGAAATAATTACAGTAGACTTTTCTACACTAGTAAGACTAGGATTAACAGTGGTAGTAACTAGTGATGAACGGGGAGAAGCGTGATCATCTTTCATGAAGGCTTCAAGGGAAGCTAATAACTCTTGATCATTTAGGCCTAACATTGATTCTTTTATATGTTTAAATAATGCATCTCTATTGTTCAATACTTGTTTTGTTTTGTCATCGGTGGAGCTACTCCGTTGGGGTTCTTTGGATCTAGTTTATGTGAAGATGGAATGGGCTTTGACTCTCCTTGCAAAATCTTAGGCAAGTTGTTCCTTCTATGGTTTTAAAATCTCAGGAAAGCAGCCTGTTGGTCAGGAGGTAGAGACTGAAATCTGTTTCTGACTTCTTCATAGGATCTAGCTCCTCAGAAAACATTGTCATAAGGGGAGTCTTCGTGTATATAACTTTTCATGTTGAATTGGGACAAATGATTCTCTACTATTCTGTGAGGATCATTTTTTTTAATTCAATGTCAACTAATTTGACATATTCTAAGGCTGCAACCTCGACTTTTGAATGACCAAAATCTAACAATGTAAACATGCCAACCTATATGGGAAAAGATGGACATACCTTTTTCTGAGCCACTTTCAAGTCTTTGGTGATTCCTACTGCGACTGTTTGGTATGCCACTTTTCTATAGACTAGCCTATCAGGAAAGAATTTTGGAAGGGCATGGGGAGAAACGAAGCAACCGAATACTTTGATGTAAGGGAAGTTTTGTTCAATGTACCAGTCTACAATTGTGCCTAAGTTCCCCATAATGTGCTCTGAAATCCTGGGCGGAGGGTGACCATAGATAGCTACATGAATCGGTACCATTACATTGTGACAGATCTCATAAAATAAATATTTAGCATTTTCTTCCCATAGTTTGGAGTGGTAGAAATGTATAGGCTCGGAACTAGCCGGGGTCCAGCTCCAGTTCATCAGGGGAAATGGTGTCATGAAGCAAATGGCATCCATGATGTAGGTGGACATGTGAAAAGAAGCATGTTGGCCTTTTGATTTCAACGATCTGTACTCAAAAACCTCCTTAGCTAGGTTATTTGATATCATTTTTACCCAGTTGAAAGTATAGCCTTCGGCCACTTCATTGATTATGGACACTCATTCAACTGTGAAATGTGTTGGGTTTTTCCTTCCAAATAGTCGGCAAAGCATCATGGCAATGTACAAAATATGAACATCTAAGGATGTTGTGGAATATATACCATGAGCGTCAGATTTAAACTTGGCTGGATTTCCCCACTAGGTCTTGATTATGTCATGACCAGTTCTGCCATATTGAGTGCATTCTTTCCTTTCAAAATCCAGAATAAATGTTGCATTATATGTGTATTTGGGTGCGGAAGATATTTTATACATTAATTGTATGTCCTTCGGATGAAAGGAGCCAACAGAGGTGTTCTGGTAATTGATAATGCTTCTGGTTTGAATGTCAACGTGCTCCAGAGCCCAACTTATCATGTCATTGTAGGGTATTATCTTTAGTCGAGCAACAATCTTGTGCAGTTCAGATTGAGCTACCAACCTGAGCTTGGATGAGAACGACTCGCCTTCTTCTTCCGTTGAATCGTCCAGACAGAAAATAATCTCGTGTTCCAAGATATCGTAGACCTGTTTCCAAGACTTGATGGTGTCTATAATTCGCGAAGTGGTGTCGGAGAGAATATTTGTGTTTGGGTTGGAATCATCTTCCAATGCATCTTTCTTCTTCCCTGGTTTATGTGGCGCCATAATTCTCAGAGAAATGAAATTAACTTTACTGTGATAAGAGTAGCTTGTAAGCTCTCAATTATTGAATGGGAAACTCTAATTTCAAATGGTAGAATGACTTGAGATTCGAAATGTGTTTATTCATAAAGTCTATCAATCTTTGTATTGATCTATTGACAAGGTGATTATTAAAAATCTATGGAATTCATTAACTGGCGATTGTGGATATCTTTAACCTTAGAGAGTTATAAATTCCATTAATACTTTGGCGGTTCGGCGTTTGCAAGTTTTGAATGTAAGACGAGACAAATCTGCGGAAGGCGGAATTGCGAGAGCAACTAATCATTAACTAATCACTTTGATCTTTTAATTAATAATGCTTTAAAAATCCTTTAGCCTTAAGTACTTTGGAACTTCAGTATTCGGGGGTTTTGAATGAAGGATGATAGAAATCCTCCAAAGGCGGAATTCTCGGAGTAAACATTCGAACCGTTATAGGTATTTCGAGGCCTCAGAACCCCAGAGTTTCGTAACCCTCGATGGTCCGGAAAGCATTCTTTTTTTAATTTTCCAAAGGGAAATCTCCCAAAGTGACATGGAAATGATGAAGTGATTTTTAGTGACGTGTCAAGAAAGATGGACGACATGTTTCACCTGAAAATGTGCGAATAAGCTGACACGAACGTTTAAAACAAGTGTCAGGTGCCAGCCCAAGAAAAAATTTAATGACACGTATGCTATAATTCATTTGTAGACCCTTTTAAATATTATCGCAAGGAATTGTCTTCAGGACTTCGGAACTTCGTAGATTCGGGGTTTTTGTTGTTTAGATGCCTTGAAACTCCCGAAGCGTGAAGTCCCGAAGTGACTGTTGAAGGTTTTCTTTTAAATTTTGGGCAAGTTTATAATGCGAAGAACACGAGAGTTGTTTGATCAAATTTAATGGAATTCATCAACGAATGATATTGTAAGCGCCTTATTAATATTAATACATAACGATCATGGATTTATTTAATTGAAAAGTAATTCCCTAAGTTTTTTTGGTGAAATTTAATTTTTAAGAGGTAAAAACAAAAGATTTTAAAATTTAAAAGTTTAAAATCTTAAAGTGTTCTAACAGCTTCAATTATCTTACAAGATGAAGAAGATATTCTATGATTGGGCACTCGGGGTGTCATCTTTAGACATATCAGTCAATTGTCCATTTAGGTTACAAAGAATCATTTTTACAAGATGAGGTCCAGATGTGGAAATGGTGATGGAAGATGCTTTGGAAAACCCAAAGTCTAGCATAAAACTAACACCTATATGTGGGTTCAGATCAATGGCATCTGAGCATTCGAAGTTTCAAAATCGCACGGGTTTTAAGAACAAGCGACAACTTGCGAAGCCCCAAATAGTCATGTTGACGCTTAAAAATGCAACGATGGATACTATGCTCACAAATGATTGCCAAGCTCTATTAACTATTTATATTAATAATAAACTAGTAGGTGGGACCCCCTTGTAGACGGTGGTGCTATGGTGGATATATTGCGCTTATATTTTGTTTGCTATTGTGATGGTACCAGCACAGTCTTCTACAATTCGATGCTTCAAATCATGGTTTATAATGTTATGTTGACATAGGATGGTTAGTTGTTTGATGCATGGAAATGATAGCTTTGATGATCACTCTCAGATTATTTTAAGATTTCCCTATGGATGAAAAGATTATTATAAGTTTGGTTTTGATATTGCTATTAAATATGGCATCAATTCGTTTAATATGATCTTATTAAAAGGAATAGTATTGGAGATCTTTTAAATTAAAGGACTATGTACAAGCTCTAATGCTATATATGATTGTGACAAAAGAAGGGTGAACAAACTTTGTTGCTACAGTTAAGCACCTTATTTGATGTTATATGTTGAATGCACATGGGTTAACGTTATAGCACATGGTTATTTTTAAAAGAGTTTGATATTACCAAAGGTGTCACACTATGCAAATGGGATATGTCAATGGTTATGTGGTTGATTAAATGCTTAGAGTTATGGTGAATTAGTTGACTTGTACATTGAATTGAATGAGGATGGGGAAGGAAGCGACATGCATCACCTGCACATCACTCAAACAACCCTTGAGGCTCGTCACCCTAGTCATACTTACATTTTGGTTTTTGGCCCTGGTGGTTGTTGATGCTCCATGATTTTTGGTTGTGAAGAGGCATACAGGCTAACTCTCTTCCTCGCTCAGGCTTTTCCAGGTATGGTTCCTTACTCTTCCATCCATGATGGGTTTTTTTCCCTTCGAATCAATTTTTGGTTCAGGATTGCTCGTGGTCTGTGTTTTTCTTAAGCTATTATTGGATATTTGAACTGTGTAATTGGTGTTGTGTCTGTGGGTTCTTCTAGTGTTTATTCCAGACTATTGGTTTTTAAAGAAAAAAAAAAAGGAATGGTTGTATTCTCCTTGTTGTGGATAATATTTGTATGAGTTTATTAATATAATGACAGTGAAGTATGTTCGGTCGGCTTTGGTTTTTGAGTCTGGTTCTCTGTGGAAATTTATTGCTATGTTGACAAGCTCTAAGCTTTGCGCATGGTCATTACAACCAGTCGTTGTGTTTAAAATATTTTCCACTCCATTTTTCGTCAGTGTGGTTGATATTTTCGATCCTCTAGATCGCAATGTGGATTGTTAGAAGTTTAAAGAGTTTTTTTTCCTTGACTTGGCACAACCCTGAGCTGTTAGTTGTCACTGTGTTTCCCTCACTCATACTATTATCTGGAAAGTATTGCACAGTTGCAGTTAACATCACCCAAAAAGTTTAATGGAAGCATGATATATGTTTTAGTCAGGCACGGGTTGTGCTTGAACACTCACATTACAGTGTTGTTAAGAGATTCACTTCTTTATGTTCTCTGTTGGAGGTGGTTGATTGGCGTGCTAGTAACCCTCACTGTCAAGACTATTGTTACATATTACTTCTCTGTGGTAAATTTTTGAAAGGCACGAGTTGTATTTGTTTTCCGAGGACTTATTCCTTTGATTGAGCCATCTGTTATTACTCTTTGTTCATTGTGTTTAAACCCTAATTACGATCTTGATATCGTTTCAATCTAGTCAAGGGTAAAAGAGACACATGTGTTAGCTTGGTTGATTGGGCACGATTTGGCTCTGTTTCTCGTTGGGAAATTTTTAAAAGAAGTTTGTACATGTTAAGTTTATGAGAAGCTTGGGCTCTCAGTTGCATGTTATTTGTTGAATGCTATCTCGAATCAATACTTATGTTGATTATATTTGAAAGACACATGTGTGTGAATGGATTGGGGCCCGATTATGAGTGAAAATGCCGAGTTGATTATTTTGAACAGTGTTTGAAAAATTGACAGATGGTGATTAATAATGTGCATATTCTTATTTGAGTTTAAAGAATAAATATTGGATATAAATGTTTGGAATCACTGTGTGTTTTATATTGGTTTTAAAAGGAAAAGAGAATTAGCATTGGAGTTATAGATGGTCATGGCTCAAAGGGTTATTATGTTCATCATATCGATTGCAATATTGTTGATAGGACTGCTATATAAGTATTATATAGATGCAAAGGCTACTGTAATTGAGTATTTCTAGGCATATGAATTGTTTTTTTTGAAAGCCAGCAAACAATCTGTAAAAGAAGTGACAGTTTAGATGGTGGTTTTGAAAAGTGAATGTTGATTGAATTATGGAGGTCTAAACAGAGTTATGTTTGATTGTTTGATTTGATTTATTTTTATATGAACAATATCCATATTATATCCCTGTCGCTACCGCTTTTCACTCATTATATCCCCCTCATAATCCCAATATCATTTTGGAATCCCTATTCTGTAAAATAAATTAAAAGGGTCTGTGTAACAACAACAAAAGATATGATACAACAATGGTTGGCAACTGATATTTTTGGTTTTTTATTACACAATCAAATTATTTAATTAATTTTTGAGCAGTATTAGCGTAATTATCCCCTCTCATTATACCACTTTTCGCTCATTACACTCCCTTCATTTGTCCCATGAACCCTCTCACCCCTTGCTCACTTGGCAATTATTAAATAGTTTTTTTATGGATGGATTTGCATGTACCTCGTGTCAAATTATGAGCCAATTATTGTTTCATGCAAGCAAAATGTCATCTATGGTTTATTAAGGGCTTAGTTACTGACGAACTGCTGCTACAGGATGAGTTTCTTTAGTAGGGGCAGCCATGGAAGAAATAATAGAGGAAGAGGAAACTGGAATAGAGGGCCTAAAAGGCTTAGATTCTCCATTCATTTTGATGTTGATTCCCAGGAATTGAACCAATTGTTTCAATATGGGTTCTTCAACTAGATTGGACAAGGAATAGTACAACCTTGACCAAAGATACCCCCCTTCCAGCCTTAGAACATCCCTGGTATTCATGTGCCTCCTCATGTGTCCATGCAACCAGAAGTCCCTGCAAATGATGGATGGAAAGAGATTGTCAATCCGATTGTCTCTCACCATCGTGGTTGGCCCAATTTTTCATTACCTACTCCACCACCTGTAAATCCTAATGTTCAGATTGCTCCTCTACATTCACCTGTTCAATCCTCACATGCTAGTAAGAGGATTAAAAATTCCCTATGTGCAAAATAAAGGCAAAGTTGTTGCCTCCCCTTCCTCTCCTTCAAACGACTCTTCAAAATCTGTGTCCTCCCGCATGCATCTGAAGGATGATTGTTCTCATTAAATAGTGAAATACAACCTCAAGGTTCAAATCAACCTTGGGCTACTTCCAGAAAATCAAAAGGGGACAAAAATGATAAAAGAAAGATTGTCTCTCAGAGTGGAAAGTATGGCTTTTAATTTATGTTCTTTTATCATTGAGTTAATGAAGACAGTGGTCTACAGAAAGTTTGGACAACAAGCTCTTTTTGGATAATTTGGATTATATGAATATTTATATATATATTTGTATATGATTTAAATTATTTATGATATTTAAAGATTCAATTTTGAAGGTATCTAAGGGAGTTACAAGGGTGGCATGTGTTGAAATGATTAACCATTTATGTTTTATTTTATGATTTGAAAAGAATAAAAGAAGGGAGTCACAAGGGGTCCCACCTACCTAGTTATTATCAAACAAAGGCTCTTAACTATTATTATCATTATTATTTCTCCTAAACTAAATTAGTTAAGTCAAACTAACTTAACTAAATAAAGTAATTGAACTATTTCAACTTATTTGGAAGGCATAAAAGCTAAATGAGAAGAAGAAACAAGGGGAGAATAGAAGGAGAAAGCAAGACTAAGGCTTGCTCTTTTGATTTCATGAGATAGCTTCAGTTTTCATTCATTCTTGAGTCCATTCAAAGCCTAATTCTCTTTTTGACAGCAGGTTCCTATTGTAGACAGCAAGGTTCAAAACTAAACCAAATCATTGAGATGCTTGTTTTAGAGGTGATGATCCATCCTTGATAGTTTGTGTATATTTGTTTGTTTATGAATTGAGTTTCATAGTTGATAAATGATATTTTGCAGAGTCAAATTGGCAGCAGTCTGTGGCATGTTGATCCATATTATAAATTTCAGTTTTTACTTCTCGTCAGAGTCCTTTTGTATGGTGTTCATCGGGGATCTCTAAATTAGACTTTGGTCCATGCCCTCACAGGGGTTTTGTAAAGAGAAAAAAACTTTTGATATCTCAGAATGAAATAAAGCAGATTGTTATTCTGTCTCATTTGTGTGTATTGTGACTTGGTTACTTTTGCTTTTGATCTCCATATTTACTTTCTGTAATCTATATATTTTTCAGAAAATCATATAAATTTTTTATGTTATTTGCAACATTCTTTTCATTAATAAATCAGCCTAAACCGTTGTAATTAATACTTGTGGATTGGGAAAATATTTTTGAGGTTGTAAAACATAGGGTGACATTCCCAACTATTTTTTCCTAACCAGGCAAGATTCGAAAATGCTTGAGTAAGATAATTCATATATTTTTCCTCAACAAGCCAAAGTGTCGCAGATCCGAATACGCAAAGTGCCATGTCACTTCGGGCATGTACCACTCCAGGAGTTTTCAATTCAAAACAGGTCAAAATCGTCGAATGTCGAAGAGTCAGAGTCAAGAACTTCTGAGATACTTAATGATAAGATACATTAATCTTGGGTTAATTGGAAATAAACATGGTTAATGACTTTGGGCCCGTACCAGTCCGGGAGTTACAAACTCTGCATAGAGAAACTCCCAAAGGGAGAAGTGCCAAAGGCACGTGGCAGTGATTCGTGAAGGACACATGGCATCAACCAGTAAAGACACGTGACATCATGTGATGCGAGGCGGCCACATCAATTCGGGCTCGTACTACTCTGGGAGTTATACAAGCCCCACATTCAGAAACATCTGTAGCCATAAGCACCGGAGGACATGGCATCAATCTGTTGCCGACATGTGTCATAAAATTATCGCAAATACGTGGCGTCCATCAATCAGGGGACATGGTGCTCATATATACCATGACATGTGGCACTCATTTAAAGCATATTTTGTGTTCATCATCTGTACTATTTCAATTGACATGTGACACATATTCTTTATGTGACACGTCATCCTTTTGATGTGTCCTATAACTCATTTGTAGACCCTTTTAAAGAGTATCGCAAGGAACTGTCTTCGAAAGTTCAAAAATTTGTAGATTAGGGGTTTGTGTTGTTTAAATGCCTTGAAACTCCCGAAGCGCGAAGTCCCAAAGTGACCATTGAAGGTTTTCTTTTAAAATTCGGGCAGGTTTATAATGCGGAGAACACGAGAGTCGTTTGATCAAATTTAATGGAATTCATCAACGGATGATATTGTAAGAGCCTTATTAATATTAATACATAACACACATGGATTTATTTAATTGAAAAATAATTCCCTAAGTTTTTTTGTTGAATTTTTATTTTTAAGAGGTAAAAAAAAAGATTTTAAAATTCAAAAGTTTAAAATCATAAAGTGTTCTAACAGCTTCAATTCTTTTACAAGATGAAGAAGATATTCTAAGATTGGACACTCTAGGTGTCATTCTTAGACATACCAGTGAACTGTCCATTTAGGTTACAAAGAATCATTTTTACAAGATGAGGTCCAGATGTGGAAATGGTGATTGAAGATGATTTGGAAAACCCAAAGTCCAACATAAAACTAAAACCTATATGTGGGTTGAGATCAATGGCACCTGTGCATTCAAAGTTTCAAAATCGTGCATGTTTTAAGAATAATAACAAGTGACAACTTGTGAAGCCCCAAATAGCCGAAGTGTCGCAGATCTGAATGCATGAAGTTCCACGTCACTTCGGGCCTGTACCACTCTTGGAATTTTCAATCCAGAACAGATTGAAATCGTCGAACGTCGAAGAGTCGAAGTCAAGAACTCCTGAGATATTTAATGATAAGATACATTAATCTTGGGTTAATTGGAAATAAACATGGTTAATGACTCCGGGCCCGTACCAGTCCGGGAGTTATACAAACTCTGCATAGAGAAACTCCTAAAGGTGAAGTACCAGAGGCACGTGGCAGTCACGCGCGAAGGACATGTGGCATCAACCAGTAAAGACACATGACATCATGTGATGCAAGGTGGCCACATTAGTCCGAGCACGTACT
Source organism: Picea engelmannii (assembly GCA_009831015.1). NCBI lineage: Eukaryota > Viridiplantae > Streptophyta > Pinopsida > Pinales > Pinaceae > Picea > Picea engelmannii. Next base: position 18,444 of record WSFP011433756.1, read on the forward strand.
ACTCTAGGAGTTATACAAGCTCCACATTCATAAACCTCTGAAGCCCTAAGTACCAGAGAGATGTGGCATCAATCCATTGCCAACACGTGTCATAAAACTGTCGCAAATACATGGCATCCATCAGTTAGGGGACGTGGCGCTCATATATACCATGACACATGGCACTCGTTTAAAGCATATCTTGTGTTTGTCATTTGTATTGTTTCAAGTGACATGTGGCACATATTCTTTATGTGACACGTCAACCTTTCGATGTCTCCTATAACTCATTTGTAGACTCTTTTAAAGATTATCGCAACGAACTGTATTTGGGACTTCGGGACTTCGTAGATTCAAGGGTTTTGTTGTTTAGATGCCTTGAAACTTCCGAAGTGCGAAGTCTCGAAGTGACCATTGAAGGTTTTCTTTTAAAATTCGGGCAGGTTTGTAATGCGAAGAACATGAGAGCCGTTTGATCAAATTTAATGGAATTCATCAACGGATGATATTGTAAGCGCCTTATTAATACATAACGATCATGGATTTATTTAATTGAAAAGCAATTCCCTAAGTTTTTTTGGTGAATTTTTATTTTTAAGAGGTAAAAATAAATAAAATTGAAAAGTTTAAAATCCTAAAGTGTTCTAACAACTTCAATTATCTTACAAGATGAGGAAGATATTCTAAGATTGGGCACTCGGGGTGTCATCCTTAGACATATCAGTCAACTGTTCATTTTTACAAGACGAGGTCCAGATGTGGAAATGGTGATGGAAGATGCTTTGGAAAACCCAAAGTCCAGAACAAAACTAACACCTATATGTGGGATCAGATCAACGACTCCTGCGCATTTGGAGTTTCAAAATCGTGCAGGTCTTAAGAACAAGCAACAACTTAAGATGTACTTACAAGTGTCATTAATCCTTGGAATTGGAAATTAATTGTGGGTTAGAATTTTCACTTGTTGCCAAATCATCATTTTCAAGTGCAATATTTTATCCACGTACTCGTTTTGTATTGTGTTTGTATCATTAAAAAGAGTCTGAGCAAATGCAAACACAAACTATGACTTGATTTTTGGCTCTAACTATGTATAGTTGATTTAAAAGCCTTATTGATGTTTGTCCTTTGTAGATAACAGTGGGTTAACATAATGTTGCATTCTTACTATGATAATGCCTTAAAAAAACTAAAATAACCAACATTTTTTCCCAATTCAAGAACCACAAAAAAAAAAAATTATGATCCCATAATATTCACCTCTGTCAATTCGATAATAGGGAGGTTGATTTGGTAGATCGAACTATCGGTCACTTCAAGCGACTGGGGTGCATATGGGGTACCTGTGAGAAAAGCTAATGCTTTGATGAAGATTTGTTTGTATTGCAACCTGTGAGAATAATTGTGTTTTTGATACATTGTTTAATGCATTGAAACATTATTTTAAGTATTAAACTTCTTGCACCGGATTATTCATTGAATGGTTTGTTGTTTGCCTCTGTTTTTACCATTATTATGTCACTTGTCTGTCATTGGTGCAACAGTAGCCAAGGAGAACCCTCGTCCATATCATCTTGTCAATCTCATCATTCTCTTGTCTTGGTGAACCAACCCTCTAACTGATCAACAAATTGAAAAGAACGAGCATTCCAAACTTGTGGTGGCCTAGCTCTGCCCTTCAGCAGTTAGGTACAGACTTTAGGACCAACAACAACTATGAATTTCTTTAGACAACTCTACAGGAACTTCAATCAAAGAATAGAGAAAGATAGTCATACCTATAGATTCTAGTATGGGTTTGCATAAGAGAAGCATCAAAAAGCTAAAGAGAAATCAATGGAGGGTTGTTGAAATAAAGTTATTGTACTGTCAACTTGAGCGTAAGTATAGCAATGACGAACTTGAATTTTAATTTTGGGTGGTTGATAACATATTTCCATTTGACTTCAACTAACATATATCTTCTTTTTTTCAAAATATTTCCAAAAAGGAATTTTGGTAATTTCATTAATCAAGCAAAACAGGTTAAATGAACTACATATTACATTTGTTCCACAGAGCCTGCATTAAAAGGCAAGGCAGGTCTTGTATATTCCTTAAGATCGTAGAAAAACCACTAAGGTCTTGAATCTATTATCTAGTCATAATCCAAAAACCAGGCCCATGAGACCCTTGAACTACAACACCAAAGCACATGATCAAAAGTCTGGCAAACACAACACAGGAAAAAATCAACAAAGATTGGGCATTGTATCCCCTCTATAACCAAACTCCCAAATGGGAACCAAGAAATTCATCGATTGCTATATTAGTATGAACCAAGATGACTATGAACATTTGCTTCTGATATTACTATGAACCAAGATCACGTTGACCTGACAATGTTCTAACATTACTAGTTCTGGAAAAGACTGTCAACGTTTAACTTAATGGAGTTTGAACAATGCAAAACTTGCAATATTATTGAAAATGCCTGGTGGTTCTGTTCAGAAGAGAAAGTCATTTTGACACCTCAAACGATGGACCTGATTTATTCACAATTGGGTACTTTGTATGAGGTTTTTCTTCATGCTTCTCATTCCTGGACTCAACAATCTTATGCGTCTCCAATTCACTTTGTCATGGTAGTGCAAAACTTTATTCATATCTTGATTGGGTAACATGGATAGAGACAGATCACATTGTTTCATTTCTTGTCAATGCATGATATTTAATTTTTTTTTTGGTTCAGTCGATATGCAGTATGGCATTGTCCTCATTTAAGGTAAATTTTATATGGATGCGGAAGTCACGTAGCATGTAGACAGTCTTTGCCTTTTTCTGCAGGTATATTTCATATGGCAATTATGTCAACCCAGGAAGCACATCTTGTAATACAAGTTGTCTAACTTTACGGTGTACAATTGTGTTGTTGAGG
>WSFP011433757.1:0-21339 GCA_009831015.1 Picea engelmannii
CCTCAACAACACAATTGTACACCGTAAAGTTAGACAACTTGTATTACAAGATGTGCTTCCTGGGTTGACATAATTGCCATATGAAATATACCTGCAGAAAAAGGCAAAGACTGTCTACATGCTACGTGACTTCCGCATCCATATAAAATTTACCTTAAATGAGGACAATGCCATACTGCATATCGACTGAACCAAAAAAAAAATTAAATATCATGCATTGACAAGAAATGAAACAATGTGATCTGTCTCTATCCATGTTACCCAATCAAGATATGAATAAAGTTTTGCACTACCATGACAAAGTGAATTGGAGACGCATAAGATTGTTGAGTCCAGGAATGAGAAGCATGAAGAAAAACCTCATACAAAGTACCCAATTGTGAATAAATCAGGTCCATCGTTTGAGGTGTCAAAATGACTTTCTCTTCTGAACAGAACCACCAGGCATTTTCAATAATATTGCAAGTTTTGCATTGTTCAAACTCCATTAAGTTAAACGTTGACAGTCTTTTCCAGAACTAGTAATGTTAGAACATTGTCAGGTCAACGTGATCTTGGTTCATAGTAATATCAGAAGCAAATGTTCATAGTCATCTTGGTTCATACTAATATAGCAATCGATGAATTTCTTGGTTCCCATTTGGGAGTTTGGTTATAGAGGGGATACAATGCCCAATCTTTGTTGATTTTTTCCTGTGTTGTGTTTGCCAGACTTTTGATCATGTGCTTTGGTGTTGTAGTTCAAGGGTCTCATGGGCCTGGTTTTTGGATTATGACTAGATAATAGATTCAAGACCTTAGTGGTTTTTCTACGATCTTAAGGAATATACAAGACCTGCCTTGCCTTTTAATGCAGGCTCTGTGGAACAAATGTAATATGTAGTTCATTTAACCTGTTTTGCTTGATTAATGAAATTACCAAAATTCCTTTTTGGAAATATTTTGAAAAAAAGAAGATATATGTTAGTTGAAGTCAAATGGAAATATGTTATCAACCACCCAAAATTAAAATTCAAGTTCGTCATTGCTATACTTACGCTCAAGTTGACAGTACAATAACTTTATTTCAACAACCCTCCATTGATTTCTCTTTAGCTTTTTGATGCTTCTCTTATGCAAACCCATACTAGAATCTATAGGTATGACTATCTTTCTCTATTCTTTGATTGAAGTTCCTGTAGAGTTGTCTAAAGAAATTCATAGTTGTTGTTGGTCCTAAAGTCTGTACCTAACTGCTGAAGGGCAGAGCTAGGCCACCACAAGTTTGGAATGCTCGTTCTTTTCAATTTGTTGATCAGTTAGAGGGTTGGTTCACCAAGACAAGAGAATGATGAGATTGACAAGATGATATGGACGAGGGTTCTCCTTGGCTACTGTTGCACCAATGACAGACAAGTGACATAATAATGGTAAAAACAGAGGCAAACAACAAACCATTCAATGAATAATCCGGTGCAAGAAGTTTAATACTTAAAATAATGTTTCAATGCATTAAACAATGTATCAAAAACACAATTATTCTCACAGGTTGCAATACAAACAAATCTTCATCAAAGCATTAGCTTTTCTCACAGGTACCCCATATGCACCCCAGTCGCTTGAAGTGACCGATAGTTCGATCTACCAAATCAACCTCCCTATTATCGAATTGACAGAGGTGAATATTATGGGATCATAATTTTTTTTTTTTGTGGTTCTTGAATTGGGAAAAAATGTTGGTTATTTTAGTTTTTTTAAGGCATTATCATAGTAAGAATGCAACATTATGTTAACCCACTGTTATCTACAAAGGACAAACATCAATAAGGCTTTTAAATCAACTATACATAGTTAGAGCCAAAAATCAAGTCATAGTTTGTGTTTGCATTTGCTCAGACTCTTTTTAATGATACAAACACAATACAAAACGAGTACGTGGATAAAATATTGCACTTGAAAATGATGATTTGGCAACAAGTGAAAATTCTAACCCACAATTAATTTCCAATTCCAAGGATTAATGACACTTGTAAGTACATCTTAAGTTGTTGCTTGTTCTTAAGACCTGCACGATTTTGAAACTCCAAATGCGCAGGAGTCGTTGATCTGATCCCACATATAGGTGTTAGTTTTGTTCTGGACTTTGGGTTTTCCAAAGCATCTTCCATCACCATTTCCACATCTGGACCTCGTCTTGTAAAAATGAACAGTTGACTGATATGTCTAAGGATGACACCCCGAGTGCCCAATCTTAGAATATCTTCCTCATCTTGTAAGATAATTGAAGTTGTTAGAACACTTTAGGATTTTAAACTTTTCAATTTTATTTATTTTTACCTCTTAAAAATAAAAATTCACCAAAAAAACTTAGGGAATTGCTTTTCAATTAAATAAATCCATGATCGTTATGTATTAATAAGGCGCTTACAATATCATCCGTTGATGAATTCCATTAAATTTGATCAAACGGCTCTCATGTTCTTCGCATTACAAACCTGCCCGAATTTTAAAAGAAAACCTTCAATGGTCACTTCGAGACTTCGCACTTCGGAAGTTTCAAGGCATCTAAACAACAAAACCCTTGAATCTACGAAGTCCCGAAGTCCCAAATACAGTTCGTTGCGATAATCTTTAAAAGAGTCTACAAATGAGTTATAGGAGACATCGAAAGGTTGACGTGTCACATAAAGAATATGTGCCACATGTCACTTGAAACAATACAAATGACAAACACAAGATATGCTTTAAACGAGTGCCATGTGTCATGGTATATATGAGCGCCACGTCCCCTAACTGATGGATGCCATGTATTTGCGACAGTTTTATGACACGTGTTGGCAATGGATTGATGCCACATCTCTCTGGTACTTAGGGCTTCAGAGGTTTATGAATGTGGAGCTTGTATAACTCCTAGAGTAGTACGTGCTCGGACTAATGTGGCCACCTTGCATCACATGATGTCATGTGTCTTTACTGGTTGATGCCACATGTCCTTCGCGCGTGACTGCCACGTGCCTCTGGTACTTCACCTTTAGGAGTTTCTCTATGCAGAGTTTGTATAACTCCCGGACTGGTACGGGCCCGGAGTCATTAACCATGTTTATTTCCAATTAACCCAAGATTAATGTATCTTATCATTAAATATCTCAGGAGTTCTTGACTTCGACTCTTCGACGTTCGACGATTTCAATCTGTTCTGGATTGAAAATTCCAAGAGTGGTACAGGCCCGAAGTGACGTGGAACTTCATGCATTCAGATCTGCGACACTTCGGCTATTTGGGGCTTCACAAGTTGTCACTTGTTATTATTCTTAAAACATGCACGATTTTGAAACTTTGAATGCACAGGTGCCATTGATCTCAACCCACATATAGGTTTTAGTTTTATGTTGGACTTTGGGTTTTCCAAATCATCTTCAATCACCATTTCCACATCTGGACCTCATCTTGTAAAAATGATTCTTTGTAACCTAAATGGACAGTTCACTGGTATGTCTAAGAATGACACCTAGAGTGTCCAATCTTAGAATATCTTCTTCATCTTGTAAAAGAATTGAAGCTGTTAGAACACTTTATGATTTTAAACTTTTGAATTTTAAAATCTTTTTTTTTACCTCTTAAAAATAAAAATTCAACAAAAAAACTTAGGGAATTATTTTTCAATTAAATAAATCCATGTGTGTTATGTATTAATATTAATAAGGCTCTTACAATATCATCCGTTGATGAATTCCATTAAATTTGATCAAACGACTCTCGTGTTCTCCGCATTATAAACCTGCCCGAATTTTAAAAGAAAACCTTCAATGGTCACTTTGGGACTTCGCGCTTCGGGAGTTTCAAGGCATTTAAACAACACAAACCCCTAATCTACAAATTTTTGAACTTTCGAAGACAGTTCCTTGCGATACTCTTTAAAAGGGTCTACAAATGAGTTATAGGACACATCAAAAGGATGACGTGTCACATAAAGAATATGTGTCACATGTCAATTGAAATAGTACAGATGATGAACACAAAATATGCTTTAAATGAGTGCCACATGTCATGGTATATATGAGCACCATGTCCCCTGATTGATGGACGCCACGTATTTGCGATAATTTTATGACACATGTCGGCAACAGATTGATGCCATGTCCTCCGGTGCTTATGGCTACAGATGTTTCTGAATGTGGGGCTTGTATAACTCCCAGAGTAGTACGAGCCCGAATTGATGTGGCCGCCTCGCATCACATGATGTCACGTGTCTTTACTGGTTGATGCCATGTGTCCTTCACGAATCACTGCCACGTGCCTTTGGCACTTCTCCCTTTGGGAGTTTCTCTATGCAGAGTTTGTAACTCCCGGACTGGTACGGGCCCAAAGTCATTAACCATGTTTATTTCCAATTAACCCAAGATTAATGTATCTTATCATTAAGTATCTCAGAAGTTCTTGACTCTGACTCTTCGACATTCGACGATTTTGACCTGTTTTGAATTGAAAACTCCTGGAGTGGTACATGCCCGAAGTGACATGGCACTTTGCGTATTCGGATCTGCGACACTTTGGCTTGTTGAGGAAAAATATATGAATTATCTTACTCAAGCATTTTCGAATCTTGCCTGGTTAGGAAAAAATAGTTGGGAATGTCACCCTATGTTTTACAACCTCAAAAATATTTTCCCAATCCACAAGTATTAATTACAACGGTTTAGGCTGATTTATTAATGAAAAGAATGTTGCAAATAACATAAAAAATTTATATGATTTTCTGAAAAATATATAGATTACAGAAAGTAAATATGGAGATCAAAAGCAAAAGTAACCAAGTCACAATACACACAAATGAGACAGAATAACAATCTGCTTTATTTCATTCTGAGATATCAAAAGTTTTTTTCTCTTTACAAAACCCCTGTGAGGGCATGGACCAAAGTCTAATTTAGAGATCCCCGATGAACACCATACAAAAGGACTCTGACGAGAAGTAAAAACTGAAATTTATAATATGGATCAACATGCCACAGACTGCTGCCAATTTGACTCTGCAAAATATCATTTATCAACTATGAAACTCAATTCATAAACAAACAAATATACACAAACTATCAAGGATGGATCATCACCTCTAAAACAAGCATCTCAATGATTTGGTTTAGTTTTGAACCTTGCTGTCTACAATAGGAACCTGCTGTCAAAAAGAGAATTAGGCTTTGAATGGACTCAAGAATGAATGAAAACTGAAGCTATCTCATGAAATCAAAAGAGCAAGCCTTAGTCTTGCTTTCTCCTTCTATTCTCCCCTTGTTTCTTCTTCTCATTTAGCTTTTATGCCTTCCAAATAAGTTGAAATAGTTCAATTACTTTATTTAGTTAAGTTAGTTTGACTTAACTAATTTAGTTTAGGAGAAATAATAATGATAATAATAGTTAAGAGCCTTTGTTTGATAATAACTAGGTAGGTGGGACCCCTTGTGACTCCCTTCTTTTATTCTTTTCAAATCATAAAATAAAACATAAATGGTTAATCATTTCAACACATGCCACCCTTGTAACTCCCTTAGATACCTTCAAAATTGAATCTTTAAATATCATAAATAATTTAAATCATATACAAATATATATATAAATATTCATATAATCCAAATTATCCAAAAAGAGCTTGTTGTCCAAACTTTCTGTAGACCACTGTCTTCATTAACTCAATGATAAAAGAACATAAATTAAAAGCCATACTTTCCACTCTGAGAGACAATCTTTCTTTTATCATTTTTGTCCCCTTTTGATTTTCTGGAAGTAGCCCAAGGTTGATTTGAACCTTGAGGTTGTATTTCACTATTTAATGAGAACAATCATCCTTCAGATGCATGCGGGAGGACACAGATTTTGAAGAGTCGTTTGAAGGAGAGGAAGGGGAGGCAACAACTTTGCCTTTATTTTGCACATAGGGAATTTTTAATCCTCTTACTAGCATGTGAGGATTGAACAGGTGAATGTAGAGGAGCAATCTGAACATTAGGATTTACAGGTGGTGGAGTAGGTAATGAAAAATTGGGCCAACCACGATGGTGAGAGACAATCGGATTGACAATCTCTTTCCATCCATCATTTGCAGGGACTTCTGGTTGCATGGACACATGAGGAGGCACATGAATACCAGGGATGTTCTAAGGCTGGAAGGGGGGTATCTTTGGTCAAGGTTGTACTATTCCTTGTCCAATCTAGTTGAAGAACCCATATTGAAACAATTGGTTCAATTCCTGGGAATCAACATCAAAATGAATGGAGAATCTAAGCCTTTTAGGCCCTCTATTCCAGTTTCCTCTTCCTCTATTATTTCTTCCATGGCTGCCCCTACTAAAGAAACTCATCCTGTAGCAGCAGTTCGTCAGTAACTAAGCCCTTAATAAACCATAGATGACATTTTGCTTGCATGAAACAATAATTGGCTCATAATTTGACACGAGGTACATGCAAATCCATCCATAAAAAAACTATTTAATAATTGCCAAGTGAGCAAGGGGTGAGAGGGTTCATGGGACAAATGAAGGGAGTGTAATGAGCGAAAAGTGGTATAATGAGAGGGGATAATTACGCTAATACTGCTCAAAAATTAATTAAATAATTTGATTGTGTAATAAAAAACCAAAAATATCAGTTGCCAACCATTGTTGTATCATATCTTTTGTTGTTGTTACACAGACCCTTTTAATTTATTTTACAGAATAGGGATTCCAAAATGATATTGGGATTATGAGGGGGATATAATGAGTGAAAAGCGGTAGCGACAGGGATATAATATGGATATTGTTCATATAAAAATAAATCAAATCAAACAATCAAACATAACTCTGTTTAGACCTCCATAATTCAATCAACATTCACTTTTCAAAACCACCATCTAAACTGTCACTTCTTTTACAGATTGTTTGCTGGCTTTCAAAAAAAACAATTCATATGCCTAGAAATACTCAATTACAGTAGCCTTTGCATCTATATAATACTTATATAGCAGTCCTATCAACAATATTGCAATCGATATGATGAACATAATAACCCTTTGAGCCATGACCATCTATAACTCCAATGCTAATTCTCTTTTCCTTTTAAAACCAATATAAAACACACAGTGATTCCAAACATTTATATCCAATATTTATTCTTTAAACTCAAATAAGAATATGCACATTATTAATCACCATCTGTCAATTTTTCAAACACTGTTCAAAATAATCAACTCGGCATTTTCACTCATAATCGGGCCCCAATCCATTCACACACATGTGTCTTTCAAATATAATCAACATAAGTATTGATTCGAGATAGCATTCAACAAATAACATGCAACTGAGAGCCCAAGCTTCTCATAAACTTAACATGTACAAACTTCTTTTAAAAATTTCCCAACGAGAAACAGAGCCAAATCGTGCCCAATCAACCAAGCTAACACATGTGTCTCTTTTACCCTTGACTAGATTGAAACGATATCAAGATCGTAATTAGGGTTTAAACACAATGAACAAAGAGTAATAACAGATGGCTCAATCAAAGGAATAAGTCCTCGGAAAACAAATACAACTCGTGCCTTTCAAAAATTTACCACAGAGAAGTAATATGTAACAATAGTCTTGACAGTGAGGGTTACTAGCACGCCAATCAACCACCTCCAACAGAGAACATAAAGAAGTGAATCTCTTAACAACACTGTAATGTGAGTGTTCAAGCACAACCCGTGCCTGACTAAAACATATATCATGCTTCCATTAAACTTTTTGGGTGATGTTAACTGCAACTGTGCAATACTTTCCAGATAATAGTATGAGTGAGGGAAACACAGTGACAACTAACAGCTCAGGGTTGTGCCAAGTCAAGGAAAAAAAACTCTTTAAACTTCTAACAATCCACATTGCGATCTAGAGGATCGAAAATATCAACCACACTGACGAAAAATGGAGTGGAAAATATTTTAAACACAACGACTGGTTGTAATGACCATGCGCAAAGCTTAGAGCTTGTCAACATAGCAATAAATTTCCACAGAGAACCAGACTCAAAAACCAAAGCCGACCGAACATACTTCACTGTCATTATATTAATAAACTCATACAAATATTATCCACAACAAGGAGAATACAACCATTCCTTTTTTTTTTTCTTTAAAAACCAATAGTCTGGAATAAACACTAGAAGAACCCACAGACACAACACCAATTACACAGTTCAAATATCCAATAATAGCTTAAGAAAAACACAGACCACGAGCAATCCTGAACCAAAAATTGATTCGAAGGGAAAAAAACCCATCATGGATGGAAGAGTAAGGAACCATACCTGGAAAAGCCTGAGCGAGGAAGAGAGTTAGCCTGTATGCCTCTTCACAACCAAAAATCATGGAGCATCAACAACCACCAGGGCCAAAAACCAAAATGTAAGTATGACTAGGGTGACGAGCCTCAAGGGTTGTTTGAGTGATGTGCAGGTGATGCATGTCGCTTCCTTCCCCATCCTCATTCAATTCAATGTACAAGTCAACTAATTCACCATAACTCTAAGCATTTAATCAACCACATAACCATTGACATATCCCATTTGCATAGTGTGACACCTTTGGTAATATCAAACTCTTTTAAAAATAACCATGTGCTATAACGTTAACCCATGTGCATTCAACATATAACATCAAATAAGGTGCTTAACTGTAGCAACAAAGTTTGTTCACCCTTCTTTTGTCACAATCATATATAGCATTAGAGCTTGTACATAGTCCTTTAATTTAAAAGATCTCCAATACTATTCCTTTTAATAAGATCATATTAAACGAATTGATGCCATATTTAATAGCAATATCAAAACCAAACTTATAATAATCTTTTCATCCATAGGGAAATCTTAAAATAATCTGAGAGTGATCATCAAAGCTATCATTTCCATGCATCAAACAACTAACCATCCTATGTCAACATAACATTATAAACCATGATTTGAAGCATCGAATTGTAGAAGACTGTGCTGGTACCATCACAATAGCAAACAAAATATAAGCGCAATATATCCACCATAGCACCACCGTCTACAAGGGGGTCCCACCTACTAGTTTATTATTAATATAAATAGTTAATAGAGCTTGGCAATCATTTGTGAGCATAGTATCCATCGTTGCATTTTTAAGCGTCAACATGACTATTTGGGGCTTCGCAAGTTGTCGCTTGTTCTTAAAACCCGTGCGATTTTGAAACTTCGAATGCTCAGATGCCATTGATCTGAACCCACATATAGGTGTTAGTTTTATGCTAGACTTTGGGTTTTCCAAAGCATCTTCCATCACCATTTCCACATCTGGACCTCATCTTGTAAAAATGATTCTTTGTAACCTAAATGGACAATTGACTGATATGTCTAAAGATGACACCCCGAGTGCCCAATCATAGAATATCTTCTTCATCTTGTAAGATAATTGAAGCTGTTAGAACACTTTAAGATTTTAAACTTTTAAATTTTAAAATCTTTTGTTTTTACCTCTTAAAAATTAAATTTCACCAAAAAAACTTAGGGAATTACTTTTCAATTAAATAAATCCATGATCGTTATGTATTAATATTAATAAGGCGCTTACAATATCATTCGTTGATGAATTCCATTAAATTTGATCAAACAACTCTCGTGTTCTTCGCATTATAAACTTGCCCAAAATTTAAAAGAAAACCTTCAACAGTCACTTCGGGACTTCACGCTTCGGGAGTTTCAAGGCATCTAAACAACAAAAACCCCGAATCTACGAAGTTCCGAAGTCCTGAAGACAATTCCTTGCGATAATATTTAAAAGGGTCTACAAATGAATTATAGCATACGTGTCATTAAATTTTTTCTTGGGCTGGCACCTGACACTTGTTTTAAACGTTCGTGTCAGCTTATTCGCACATTTTCAGGTGAAACATGTCGTCCATCTTTCTTGACACGTCACTAAAAATCACTTCATCATTTCCATGTCACTTTGGGAGATTTCCCTTTGGAAAATTAAAAAAAGAATGCTTTCCGGACCATCGAGGGTTACGAAACTCTGGGGTTCTGAGGCCTCGAAATACCTATAACGGTTCGAATGTTTACTCCGAGAATTCCGCCTTTGGAGGATTTCTATCATCCTTCATTCAAAACCCCCGAATACTGAAGTTCCAAAGTACTTAAGGCTAAAGGATTTTTAAAGCATTATTAATTAAAAGATCAAAGTGATTAGTTAATGATTAGTTGCTCTCGCAATTCCGCCTTCCGCAGATTTGTCTCGTCTTACATTCAAAACTTGCAAACGCCGAACCGCCAAAGTATTAATGGAATTTATAACTCTCTAAGGTTAAAGATATCCACAATCGCCAGTTAATGAATTCCATAGATTTTTAATAATCACCTTGTCAATAGATCAATACAAAGATTGATAGACTTTATGAATAAACACATTTCGAATCTCAAGTCATTCTACCATTTGAAATTAGAGTTTCCCATTCAATAATTGAGAGCTTACAAGCTACTCTTATCACAGTAAAGTTAATTTCATTTCTCTGAGAATTATGGCGCCACATAAACCAGGGAAGAAGAAAGATGCATTGGAAGATGATTCCAACCCAAACACAAATATTCTCTCCGACACCACTTCGCGAATTATAGACACCATCAAGTCTTGGAAACAGGTCTACGATATCTTGGAACACGAGATTATTTTCTGTCTGGACGATTCAACGGAAGAAGAAGGCGAGTCGTTCTCATCCAAGCTCAGGTTGGTAGCTCAATCTGAACTGCACAAGATTGTTGCTCGACTAAAGATAATACCCTACAATGACATGATAAGTTGGGCTCTGGAGCACGTTGACATTCAAACCAGAAGCATTATCAATTACCAGAACACCTCTGTTGGCTCCTTTCATCCGAAGGACATACAATTAATGTATAAAATATCTTCCGCACCCAAATACACATATAATGCAACATTTATTCTGGATTTTGAAAGGAAAGAATGCACTCAATATGGCAGAACTGGTCATGACATAATCAAGACCTAGTGGGGAAATCCAGCCAAGTTTAAATCTGACGCTCATGGTATATATTCCACAACATCCTTAGATGTTCATATTTTGTACATTGCCATGATGCTTTGCCGACTATTTGGAAGGAAAAACCCAACACATTTCACAGTTGAATGAGTGTCCATAATCAATGAAGTGGCCGAAGGCTATACTTTCAACTGGGTAAAAATGATATCAAATAACCTAGCTAAGGAGGTTTTTGAGTACAGATCGTTGAAATCAAAAGGCCAACATGCTTCTTTTCACATGTCCACCTACATCATGGATGCCATTTGCTTCATGACACCATTTCCCCTGATGAACTGGAGCTGGACCCCGGCTAGTTCCGAGCCTATACATTTCTACCACTCCAAACTATGGGAAGAAAATGCTAAATATTTATTTTATGAGATCTGTCACAATGTAATGGTACCGATTCATGTAGCTATCTATGGTCACCCTCCGCCCAGGATTTCAGAGCACATTATGGGGAACTTAGGCACAATTGTAGACTGGTACATTGAACAAAACTTCCCTTACATCAAAGTATTCGGTTGCTTCGTTTCTCCCCATGCCCTTCCAAAATTCTTTCCTGATAGGCTAGTCTATAGAAAAGTGGCATACCAAACAGTCGCAGTAGGAATCACCAAAGACTTGAAAGTGGCTCAGAAAAAGGTATGTCCATCTTTTCCCATATAGGTTGGCATGTTTACATTGTTAGATTTTGGTCATTCAAAAGTCGAGGTTGCAGCCTTAGAATATGTCAAATTAGTTGACATTGAATTAAAAAAAATGATCCTCACAGAATAGTAGAGAATCATTTGTCCCAATTCAACATGAAAAGTTATATACACGAAGACTCCCCTTATGACAATGTTTTCTGAGGAGCTAGATCCTATGAAGAAGTCAGAAACAGATTTCAGTCTCTACCTCCTGACCAACAGGCTGCTTTCCTGAGATTTTAAAACCATAGAAGGAACAACTTGCCTAAGATTTTGCAAGGAGAGTCAAAGCCCATTCCATCTTCACATAAACTAGATCCAAAGAACCCCAACGGAGTAGCTCCACCGATGACAAAACAAAACAAGTATTGAACAATAGAGATGCATTATTTAAACATATAAAAGAATCAATGTTAGGCCTAAATGATCAAGAGTTATTAGCTTCCCTTGAAGCCTTCATGAAAGATGATCACGCTTCTCCCCGTTCATCACTAGTTACTACCACTGTTAATCCTAGTCTTACTAGTGTAGAAAAGTCTACTGTAATTATTTCCCCTATTCCCTCAATAACTCCTTTATCAACCAGTTTTGAGGTTCCTAGTTCCGAAGTCATCCATATAGACGAACTCATTCCCATCTCACCTGAAGAGATGCCCCCATCCAATTTCTTTTTCAATAAGAAAAGAAAAGCTATCATCAGAAAAGAATCTCACTAGAAGGGAGGAGTGGCCACCAAGAAACACATAGTAGTATATGATGGACATGAAAAAAATGACCTTGAATTTGCCAAAGAGTTTGCGGATTCACTAGGAGCATTTGCCACTGCCAACCAATAGTCAGTGGGCAATATTTCAAAGCAACTGCAAGAAAAGTCTCTCTTGGTTGAACAGTTGCGGAATGAAATGTAGAGTACATAACAGGTTATCACGAGCAGAATAAATTATGACATAGAACAACTCAGGTTGGCTTATAAACAACATATGAAGTAGCTACAGGAAAAACTGGGGATGGCTGTCCAAAATAGTAATTCCATAATTGCTCAGCGAGACGGTTCAATACAACAGTTGGAGATCGGAATAACTTCATTGGAAAAGACAAACACATATAATACTTCATTCCAAAAACAAGCATATGAAATTAATGAAAAGCTGGAAGCTGTCAATCAAGATCTGTATCAAAAAATGGATACTATTCATAAGTACTATAAGGAAATAAATAATTCTCTGAAAAGTATTTATGAGAAAGAAAACAATGCCTATATGGCCAGATCCAAATTCCATGAAATCATTGTATGCAGGCAGAAAGCCAATATTCCTGGTCCCGCTCCTTTCTCACAATCTAAATAGGTGAAAGTTGAAATGGCCTTGAAAGTTTGGGAGACAAACCTACAAGAAAGCAAGAAAATTGCTAGGGAGGCAAAGGAGGCTTGTCTGAATACCATGTCTGTTGTAGAGACAACATTGGTTGAATTCAAAGGTAATGATATCTCTGAGACACTCGAGCAAATTGACATAGAAAAGAATAAAGAAAGCTCCAGAAAGAATAAGGAAAGTATACAATCTATCATCCAACAGATGAACCGGATTTATTTGCTCAAGATCAACGAGTTGTTGCTAAAACCTAGTTTGCAACACCAAATTACAACCCAGACAGTAATGAAGATCCAGGAGAAGCTACCACTAGTACATAAGAAGGTATTTTCCTTCGAATTGAATGAGAACATTGAACCTTCGACATTTTTCATAGAATTGATGGAAATGTGTACCCAACTCAATGAACATTCGAGATTTGTCATAGAATTGATGGAAATGTGTACCCAGTTCAATGAACTGTCGAAAGCAAGCACATCCATGACCAAATAAAGGAGCTTATGAATGAAATCAACATATTTGCATATCTGAAGTGTTGTCACATGAATCCTAGAGATGGCAGATAGTTTTTTATTATGAAATCAAACTTATTTGCATATCTGAAGTGTTGTGACATGAAGTGGATATCTTCCTAACATTTTTATTGTGGGATAAATAGATTTTGGTCACAAATAGGAAAAAAATGACATTAGAGAGATTTTGTAAAAGGGAAAGACAAAGAAACTATCCAACTGTACTCAATTCACAATATTGTTTATGAAAAATGTTCTATTAGTACGTGCCAAGGGATTATAGTGATGAGTTTGCCCATTGACTACATATTAGTTAACATGTTGACTACAAATTTATGGTGTTTTTTAATGTTTAACACTGTTTGATTGAATTTTTGTAATTTAAAAAAAAGTTTAAATCATTTTTGTGACTACATATTAGTTAACATGTTGAGTACAAATTTATGGTGTTTTCCAATGTTTAATATTGTTTTATTGAATTTTGTATATATTTTTTAAATTAAATAATTTTCCTTTACAACTATTAATAGATGAATTGACCTCTTTCTAAAAGAATTTAACATGCTCTTTAATCCATAATTAAAAATGCATGATTAGGTTTTTTGTTTGTGCCCAATACTTCCATGTAAATAAAAGCTAGTCTACTGCGACATCTGCAGTTTTTGCTCCTTACATTTTAGAAGCAAGGATAATTTGTGATAGGGCGTCAGATTCCAACATAAAAATGTGTTGAACATGTTTCGATGAGTGGTAGCGATCTCTTTACCTTATAAAATCTTGATACCTTCAAACCTTGGCAAGCTGAAATTCTAAATTGTTCCAATCTTTATATAAAACTGTGATGAGCCTTTGGTTCAACCAATCCAACATTTATGGAGTGGAACTCAAATGTGGAACCCCAAAATCTAGGATGTCGAGCAAGCATAAACCTCCAGACACATACCTTTCTCTAAAGGCTATGTTCTAGATGTGGAAGATCTTGAAATACAAAATATGGATGTTGGACTCTGTTGGACATGGAAATAATCCAAATGACCTTTGATTTAGAATCCTGGATCCGGATGATCTAGAGATCTGAATATCCAAATGTTTAAACAACTCCACTTAATCATTAAGACTAGATTTGGGTACCATGTCACAGGATCCACTTCACAATGGCACACCTTTCTATAACTTAACCTTCATTCTTTTGTTGAGTTGTAATGTTGTATGGGTTGTGGGGTCTACGATCCAACTAGTGGATGTTGGTTGTCTTTATCACACGAGAACAAATATGGCTTGGAACCTTGCCTAAAGTCTAGAGGCTCAATTCTCAATAACCTTTAACTCATACCCAATCCTCGTTAGCTTTATCAAATACCAAAATATGGAGAGTGGAACCACTCATCTATGGGTCAAACATCCGTCTCTACCTTTAATCACTTTAACACTAGAGCCTAGATCTAGATAATCCTGATAGTTCATAATTTAACCAGAACCTTCTAACATAGGAACCTTCCATCCAGGTCGCAAGCATCTGAAAATCATTTTTCAACGGACTTTTAACAAAATTCGGATCCAAATAGTCAAATATCCAAGTACAACGAAATTGCCTAAATTCAACTCAGTCGCTACTCAATCTGGTTTGTTATTCATTTTGATTTCTTCATCATCTCTCAATTTACATTCTGATCTCTAATCTTTCTATGCCAATCATCAATGCTTACAGGGTTTCAACACCCATTCAACGCATAAAAATGCCCTTGCTGCCTGTACATAGATCCAAGAGAAAGTGATGTAGAGAAAGAGAATTTCAGAAAATAATTATATCAACACGGCACTATAACATGATAGTCGTACCATACTCCTATTATTTGATTAACGTTAATCATAATTTTATACACCTGGAAAACACCATGCTTTCATTACTCCTTCAAATATTAAATAAAAGCAAGGAATGTGATAGAATGGTGGACTAAAGATTTCATGTAGGATGTATATACTGGTTGACTGAAATATATATCTCTTGGACATTATAATAACAACTATGGTTTACAAGGCTTTTCACTCTCTTGCTTTTAAATTTCGGGTGACATGATAATAAAACCAACACATGTGTGACTTGATAAATGACATAGTTTTGTGGCCACTAACCTTCTAACAAAGACAACGAATGAGTGAACATATACGACATGACAACTTAGTTTATTATTTAACAGGGACTATGTTGCCATGCAACACTTGTTTTGATTGATATTAATATGTTATAAAATATTTAACCAAATTTTTATATTGTAAATATAAAATAGGGATATCATAGGGAAAAGAGACACTTCATACGGATAACAAGATTGAGAAATGGTCGTTTCAATGTTACTTCTCTTTTCAAGTAGAGGGATCACTCGCTCCAAGTGGGGGTTTACATCATCATTCACCTTACGCTTAGATAAATACACGTTTAGTTGGAATTTAGTCAATTTTCTTTACATCACCATTCACCTTTAGATCAATACACGTTTACTTAGAATTTAGTCTCTTTGAAAAGGATGAAACCAACTCACTTAAAAATAAAAGTAGAAGTATTTATTTTCTTTGAAAAAGGATGAAACCAACTCACTTAAAAGAAAAGTAAAAGTATTTATGAATGCCTAGTCTTACTTTTTTACACAAAATCTGACTTGGTGAGGTAAAAAGACCATCCAAATTCCTTTTATAAACTAAAAGGTTTGGCTTTTCACGTTTATATAATACTAAATAAAGTGATTTTTTCAAAGAGAATAAAGGTTTTACGTAAGGAAAGTGCATTTTTCACAAACTAGAATAGAGGTTTTATATATAGAAACGTGCATTTTTTTATGAGTGGGATAGAGGTTATTACAATATACATTATTATAACATTGATAAGAGACGGAGCCCTATGTATGCAAATGGGTAAATGTGAAGATTTATAGGCAATCTATGTTTAGGTTTAGGTTATCTAAACATCAGGCCCATTACAATCTTTATCTATATTATATTTTAATTATAGTTTTAAGTTTTTTCAAAGGAAGTAAGTATATGTGACGTTCATATTGCAATTTCACCAATAATATAAATAAACAAATGAATTTTTCTAGGAATGTTTACCAGCCTAAAAGGTTTAGATTGTTTACACTCATCAAGCATGAGAGTCTCCACATATCCAAGGTAAACAATGTTGACTCCAATATTATAATGAATTAATTCAAATCACCTTAGTTATCCCTTTCATGCGATATTTGATTGTGGTATCAACAAAGGTTCCGTATTGCACGTACTACAAAGTGCATACATTGGTGAATCCGTTGTCACCAAACAAGGCAATGGAATTGAATCCTAAAATTAATAAGCAATCAATGTTAGCCTGAAACTCATATCATAGAAAGTAAACCATCAACAACCCAAAAGAATTTTCATCAATCTTATCAAATCGGCCAAAGAACTGATGAGATCAACAAACAAGGGTAGTCAAGTGTGGCCTTGGCTTGTGTGTTGCTTCATCAATCGAAGAGCAACATGTAGAGTGTTTACGATCCCTGATAAATTTGTGTTAGTTGTGACATGCAAATATTTAATTGGAATTTCATTTATATATCCGACTCTTGCCCACACAACATCACAAACAACCAAATCAATGGAAACAATTGTTTTATTGAATTTGAAAGAGTTTCATAGTCACTCACATCAACAATATGCAAAGAAAAAAAAAATAGTTCTGAGTTTAGTCGAGCTCCCAAATATTTACTTCCCATAAGAAATCTAGCATGCCCTTACAATCAGACCACCTGAAACCCATGGATTCAAAGAATTTGAGCACATCATCGTAGGGCCTAATACACAACTATCCCTCAGACAACAAGATGATATCATCAAATAGGTAGAGTTCAAGGCCAAATCTTTCACATGCATGTTGACGATCGATAGTTAGTTAGTAATGCGTAGTCCATTGATTCACCACAACTTTGAGGTGTCTTCAACTACCAGTTAAGTAATTATTAATCCAGTGTGTTTGTTAAGGGTGTTGGAATACTGAGGGGGGGAGGTGAATCGGTATTATGCACTTTTTACCACTTTAAAACATAATATGTGAACATCAATTCATCAACAATTGATCACTTATGCCTTCATTTAACATTTCATGAACATATAACCATAAATAGTACCATTCAACAATATTTCACATCATACATAGTGCAAAAGATATTTTTACGAGGAAACCCAATTGGGAGAAAACCACAAAATGCTTTCTTATATTTCAGAAGATTACATTCATAGGAAGCACCAACTTCCAAAATTCTCCAGCACCAACTGGAAGGAGGCTCCAACCCCCTGTTTACAGGCTCCAACCTGAAGGAAGCTACAACTCCTTGAATTCTCCAGCAGCAACTGGAAGGAGGCTACGACCCACTGATTTACAGGGTCCAACCTGAAGGAAGCTCCAACTCCCTGTATTCTCCGGCTGCAATCGAAAGGAGGCTACAACCCCCTTTCCTTGCCCCTTCCTTCTTCCCTGAAATATAAATGTAGACTCAACCAGTCACTGCTACTTTCACTATCACTATCACTGCCACTGTCACTATCATTATCACTACCATTGTCACTATCACATCAACCTATAATTGATAATCAACATGTCATCCAACCTGTCACTATCTCTGTCACTGTCTCTATCACTGTCATTGTCACTGATACTAATTCATCATCATTACCAACTCGATCCACTCACATAGATCATATACCAACATCAAACATATGCCCAACCTCAAGTATTCAAACCATGTGCCAAAATATACCTCAAGCATGTACCATATCCTATATGAACCATGTATAATAAGATATGCCTCAAACATGTAAACATATACCAAAGTACATCTCAAACCATGTGCCCAATATCTAAGATTCTCCTCAAACCATGTGCCAAAGATATATGCCAATATATCCAAGATATGTACCAACAATATACCTCAAAACATGTACCAAACATACACCATACATCCAAGATGTGCCTCAAAGCATATGCCCAAATCTCCAAAACATGCCTCACGCATGTATCATAACATCAAGACATAACCTTCAAAATTCATATAAAAACCTACCTCTGATTCTGTAATAAACCCGGTGCATTAGATTGCAGACACTCATACCTTCTTCACCTTCAACAACAAGAGAATAACATCTTCATCAAACTTTACCTCAATCTCGCGGGACTAGTTTTGGATTAGTCACAAACCCTAACTTTCAACAAGCATAACTTTGTACATGTAATGAATAAAGGCTTGAAACTTGTACCCAATCTTCTTCAATATCTTATTTGTAATTCCTCCAAGTTTCACTGCTTGAATTGTCCCTGAAAAATAGTTATAGCGAAAATGGAAAACCTTGTTGAATTCTATCCTATTATGGAGAGTGAACTTGTAGAGAATGCCACACATTGAATATTTGATATCTAGTTTTGAAATTCGCACACAACATACTACGGACTATACTATTTCCAATGTAATTGGTTTCACGAAATTTGGATCCTCTATAAAGAAGTTATGATTGTTTTTCTTAGAACACATGTTTGAGACTAGTTTCAAGATTAGTCAAAAACCCTATCTTACACAGAGTGTATATCCAAAAATACAATGACCCAGATGCTGAAATTTTTACCATAGGTACCCTGATATGTCATCTCAACATTCTCCAAGTTTCGATATCTGAAACATTCTATAAAAAAAGTTATAGTGAAAATGGTAATATGACCTTTAAATAACATACCTTAGAACACATCTTGACAAGACTTCATCTTCCCTTGGAAATTCGTCCTTTTTCACTTCATCTTCCCTCAGAAATATTCCTCTGATCTCCTTGGTTACCTCAGATAAGAATCACTTGCTCACTTAGATATATATTCAATGAACTTGTGTATTTATAATTGAGAGGATCTTGATGTGTATTTATACTTTTCCAAGTGACTTATTTACTTAAATTTAGGACTGACTGGTACTTTCTTGTTATAACCATTTCCCTGTTAATTAATGACTTGTAACTTCTTGTTGCAACCGTTTAGAAGTTTTTTAACCATTCTTCGGGGATTTCAACTTCAAGAGGGCATAACTCCTCGACCGCGAGGAACCACATGGCGTACCACCTACCATTGGAAATGACATGACAAGGACTATCCATATATGAGGGTTGTGCATGCATTTACAATGTCCTTCACACTCTTTTTCTTCAAAAAAATTCAGGCTTCATGACCACACCCATGGGCTTCTTGTAGACTTCTTCAAAGTTGACATTAATGACAATCAATTTTCCAATAATCTCCCCCTTTGGCATTGATGGAAACACTCATGCTCCCCCTGCGACCAATGCTCCCCTTGTATTCATGCACTCCCCTTGTATTCATGCTTTTGTTATTTCTCTCCCCCTTTGACATCAATGGAAAAGGGTAACTCCCCCTGACAGTATACCTTCTTCTAACAATATCTTTCCCCGTCTTCATGCTTTTGAAATTTCTCTCTTGCTTTTATTCTATTTTTTTGTCCATTGGGTCTTCCTGGTGATGTAAACCACTGACATATATATAAAAAAATTATATTAAGGTTCCTTTATTGATTGATTTGGCATCAATACTTCAACATTCTTCTCTTCACAGATGATTTATCTTCCCTTGTCTTCTTTGCAAAATGTCGTGTAGATAATTGTGGAGCAGAAACTACTCCAAGTTTTTGTCGAAGATACTCAATTGTCTCTCTTGGGAGAGGTTTGGTGAAGATATCTGCAATCTATTCCTTTGTCCTAACATACTCCAACTTGATATTCTTTTATGTAACTTGTTTCCGCGGAAAGTGAAATTTCATCAGAATGTGTTTAGTATTGGAATGAATCATTGGATTCTTGGAAATACTTATAGCGTTGGTATTGTCACAAAGTATAGAGATGGGCTCATCGTATTTTACTTGTATGTCCTGCTATCCCCATTTTGTGGGATAACTAAGGAGATCATGTCTTGAGGCCCTCAGGTTGCAGATATGGAGTGCCGATAGATTACATGACCAACAATTTCCACTTGCACATACAGAAGCCCACTCCATCACCACATTTGATCCATTGTCAGCGCATCCACCACACTAGCTAGCTTTTGGATGGCAGAAGGATCTTGCTCCATGCGGTACAATTCAGGTATTGTGACAGGTAATCACTGTAATATTTAAGGCATTTGAACACATTGTATTTGAGCTACTTTTGATTATAGAGTGCTTGCTTGGACATTATGCCTTTGACCTTGTTTCACCTTGGTGAGTGTCATATATTTCCTAGTAGGTGGCCAACCTTTGGGAAAGTTTTGTGTCTGAGGGTCCCTTGAGGGGTTATTGTACCATTCCTGACCATACTTACCACTTTCCGCTCATTACACTCCCATCATATTTTCCTCTTCTAGGTCCTTTGACTTTAGTGACCCGAGAAGGGCATGTACCTCATTCCATGGGAAGAAGGCGTTGAAGGCCCATAGGGATTGTTGTTGGCTAAGAAGATAAAAGCCTATATATAGACCTTCCAGATGCTTCACCTAGGGATCCCCCCAGAAAGCAATGAAATGATTCTCTGTAAGAAAAGGGGGACCTACAAGAATAAATAATAATGAATGCTTAAGGGGTTAGCTGGAGGATGGGAGGTCTCATCACGAGTCGGTCTATAATGATCATGGATATTTAGCGGTATGACATTACCATCATCT
>WSFP011433764.1:0-21338 GCA_009831015.1 Picea engelmannii
TTTTAGGTCAAAGAACTTTTTTAATAAACTTAGTGCCATGATGGTATTTTTTTCTCTTTTAAAGATATTTTCAGGAAGTGAGTTATAAAAGTTATTACAATTAGAAAAGGGTGTAATAAGTTTATTTAAGATGTTTATTTTAATAAGAGGTAAAATGTTATTAAAACTTATTTCAATTTAGAAAAAATCTTTGATCAATAAAGGGTATTTATTTGGTTAATCTACTTACATGTAAGATGCTTATTTTAGTAAAATGTTATTAAAAGTTATTTCAATTTAGAAAAAATCAAATGTTATTAAAACTTATTTCAATTTAGAAAAAATCTTTGATCAATAAACGATATTTATTTGGTTAATCTACTTACCTGTTGCATTGAATATGTAGCCTCGTTCATGATTAGAATTCTCTCATCTAACATGGATTCACAATTTGGTAGATGATTTCTTAGTAGGATTTATTCACTAATTCAAAGTGTCATGTTAAGTTTCTTCATCATTCATTTTCAAACCTTGTTCTCAAACTCAAAACCCCATAACACAACTAGAATGGAACCAATTGTAGTGAATCTAACACTAAATATTAATTGTTATATCTCTTGTTAATTTATTTATTGCTCTCTAGTTACTTATGTTTCAACTCTGTATTTAATTAATATTATAGACACCAAATATGGATACCTCCCTTGAGCTCAAAAGGCACAAATGGGAAACATTTCTTGTTGAAATATTGTAACTTCGAAGAATATTCTACCTGAGAGAGAGTTGAATAATATTATTTCATTATATTTAATTAGTCCCTATTGTGCCTTAGTAAAAGTCAGCCCTATTGTGCCTTGACAGTTAATTGTAAATTAAGAGGATAAAGTGACAGGTCGACCGAGACCTAATTATAGGCTGGCTAGACCACTATTTATAAGAGAGGCCAGTGCCTCATTTAGATACACTCACCACACTAGCTCTACAATGATGAAGAAGTGTGCAAGTCTCGGAGGAACTGTTACTGCAACTAAGTGTGACATCAAGGAGGGTTCTTGGTCTATCTCTTGGTATTTCTTGGTTAAGTGGTGCACTACTCTTCCTAGTGAAGGAGTAGAGGAGGATCTTTTGTTCGGTCTATGGTCTATCTATATTGAGGAAGTTTTTGCTGGGTTTTCTCCTCCATGAGGGTTTCCCAGGATAATCTGTGTGTCTCTATTGTTTCTATGATTGCCTCTCTTTCAGTGATCTTATTTATGTAGCTAATGTACTGAATGATTATAATAATAAAGAAGAACCGTAACTGCTAGCTGTATATGTAAAAACTTCAACATTTATGAGTTCTGCCATGCTTGTTCTGAAGGATTTTTGTAACTTTATATATCAAACGACAAGTTCGGGAGGAAAAAAATGGTGTCATTGTTGGGGTCAATTGTAGTTCCCTAGAATTAGCAGTTCATCTACAACACTATGATGAGGATGAGCTGGTTGTTTCTCATCTATTTGATTCCACCCAAGGGAAAAACCATTTTACTCTTGAACACAATTTCTTGTTACTTGTATTCATTATTAGAGAAGGAAACGACTTTCAAGGAAAGTAGATCTCAACTTGTGACTCTACACAGAGGGATATGACCTTTTAAATATGGCATACAATGTTAATGCCATGTCCGGGGTACTTAACAAGTTGGCAGTGGGTTTGATAACATGATGGACCAAGCCCTCGTTCTCAATTAGAGAATTAAATATCATGAAGATATCATAATTTAGATGAAGAAGAAGATTTTGATGGTGATGTGACCTTAACATAGAGCAGAAATGGTAGTCCTTCCCATGTACAAAAATCCCAATGTTGTCATGTCAAAATATTCATCCTAGTGCAGGGCATGTGAGGCTCCTCATATAGAGGGAAGATGATACATTTTTCAATAGCCAACACATACTTTTGAAGAAGATTACTTTGAAGTTGTTGATTATGATGAGGATCTTCCAGGTTTTGCAAAGATCTGAAGTGTTGTTGAAAATTGGGTATGTAATTATGCTAATTTGCAAGATAATAATGAAACATATGTATTGTCTTTTCCACCTTGTTTTTCTGAACATAGTGATTAATCACATGAGGATATGGATGAAAATGATGCATGTGAAGCTCCTAAGTTTAATGAAAATAATCCATGTATTTCTAATGTCTTATTTGTTCAAGAACACGATGACTGTGAGGCAAACAGTAGGCATATTTTTCATATATCTAATCCCTATTAGGAGAAAAGAAAAAAGAAGTCTGAAGGAGAGAGATCCAATATCATATTTTGAGGAAGTCAAGATTCTCAGTGATCATGACATCTTTAAAAACTAACATTGATTATGAAGAATCATTCATGATGGTTGTGGCTTAGGTCATGATGACTAAGTATTGGGAAAAAATGAGACTAAATTCCTTCATTATATATTTATCCAGTGAGAAAGAAAATTGGAAATAGAAAGATGATGAATCCTCAGACCTGTAAATGTGTTGAACCTACACATAATAGATCTAGCTAGAAAATGACATACACAGTGTGCAGAGAAAATATGAGAAAAGAGAAGCAGGAGAGAAAGAATGGAAGAATTCTCATTAACCAAATGAATGAATGATAATTTACACATGATATACTATGTATAACTCAACTAATGTGCACTAGAGGAGAAGAAAATGCGCCATAGTGGTGGTCTAAGATCTGGACACATACTAGTAGTTGCGGGAGTAAACTGCCACCTAGTCTAGTCTCTCAAGTAGTTAAGGGAGTGAACTACCACCTAGTCTGAGTTAACTAGTCTCTCAGTCTTTAGTTAACTACTAAAACAAAGTGAAGTGAGGAGGAGATTAGGGAATCATGAATAATGAGCTAGTCTGGTGATGATCCCAATGTTGCATGGTGATAATCCCAATGTGGCATCTAGACTCCATTCAACTGATCAAACTGAAGTGCAAATTGAAGAGAATATTCTTCTAGAGGAATATTCTCCCTAAACTATAGGAGACTGGATAATGACTAATAAACATAGGGAAAACCTTAGGAAAAAAAAATCCTAGGTGTGTGTGAAGTATCTCCAACACCCCCCCTCAACATCACCATGGTGAAAATAAAGAATGGGTCTCAACAACGAGGGCATGTTAGGTACCCAAATACAAAATATACATTGAAATAAATGAGGAAAGAGGGAAAACCTCATGGGAAAACCCCCCTTCAAAGTACAATGCATGCAAAAAGAAGAACTGATAGTTGCTAGATAATTATGTCCTTCACTCCAAGACAATTGCGCAGAGAATGGAACTTCTACTCAGTGAAGGTCTTGGTGAAGATGTCTACAGTCTGTTTTGCTGAATGCTAGAACTGTCTGTCGATGATCCCCTCGTGTACAAAGTCCCAGATGTAGTGCATGTGGATCTCGATGTGCTTCGTCCGCTGCCTCTAAACTGGATCTCTACATAACTTCAAAGTGCTATGGTTGTCACACCAGATGACAATCGACCGACGAAACTAAATGCCCAACTCAATGAGAAAATGTTGTAGCCACATAGCCTGAATGGTTATGTTAACTACCCATGTGTACTCTGCCTCGACTGAATATAAAGCAATAACAACTTGCTTCTTGCTCGACCAATAGATAGGCCCGAAACCAAGACTAAGTGAGTAACCGGATGTGGACTTGCGATCAATGTTATCGCCAGCCTAGTCAGAATCAGTGAACCCGATGAGGTCCAATGTAGATTCTATTGCATAGTGAATCCAAAAGGTGATGGTGCCATGTACGTATCGAAGGATACACTTTGCATCCTTCCAATGTAGCTCATGCGACTCCTGCATGAACCTGAAGACTGCTCCAACTGCATAGTAGAGGTCTGGTCTAGAGTGTGTGATATACAACAAGCTCCCCACTAACTGTCTATACAATGTGTTGTCAACCAGTGGAGTGTCCCCGCCATCCTCAAGTCTGACTCCTGATAGGAAAAGAGTCGGGGTAGACTTGTAGTCTATCATGTGAAATATCTCAAGGAGATCTCGTGCATACTTGTCCTGAGACAGTTTGATGCTTGATGCATCCTAATTAATCTCGAGTCCAAGGAAGAAATGTAGCAGACCCATGTTTGTCATCAAGAACCTATCATGCATAATCCTCTTGACTGCAACAATCGTTGAATTCAAGCAACCAGTAATCAACAAATCATCAACATACAGAACTAGGAGTAGAAGTGAATCAGTCGTCCTGAGCATGTAAACATTCAGGTCTGACTTACAACGTACAAAGTTCTGTGATAGCAGGTAGGATTCCATCTTGGCATACTATGCCCTCAGAGCCTACTTGAGGCCATAAAGAGACTTCTTTAGTCGACATCCCAAATATGAATCCTACACAAATCCCTAGGGATGCTCCATATATATCTCCTCAGAGAAATCGCCATGAAGAAATGGAAATCTTCACGTCCATCTGATGGACTTCCCATCCCTTGGCTGCCGCAATGGAAAGTGGCAAACGTATGAAATCCATCTTCGCTACTGGAGCAAAGGTCTCATTATAGTCAATGTTATGCACCTATTGAAATACTTTAGAAACTAGCCTGGCTTTGTATCTGCTAACCTATCCATCCACTATGCTCTTGGTCCTATAGACCCATTTGCACCTGACAAGTTTCATTCTTAAAGGAAAGGGAACTAGATCCCAAGTCTGGTTCTCGAGGAGGGAGTTGTACTCCTCCTACATGGAGGATTCCCAAAAGGGATTTCCAGCAGCCTTGCCATAGGACTGTGGATCTGAAGACTGAACCAAGAAAAGATGCCAGGGTGGCATCAATTCAGTGGCAATGAGTGCAAGAGGAGGCTCCTTGAAATCATATTGATTCCTCCTAGTATTAGCTAGATCCCCAACAAGATCTCTTGCATCCTAAAGAGTAGTCTTGGCCCACTTGGGCCTCGGCTCTGGCTCTGCATCTGCATCTACATGCACTAACTCTGCATCTGACTGTACTAAATCTGTATCTGGATCATCTGAATCCTCTGAATCAGAACTCTCATCTGAAGAAGAGTTGGCATGTGCATGCTCATCATCTCTAACAGGTGGAAGAACAAAAGTGTTTGCATGCAGCTGTTGAAGTACATGTGTGACACTTTCCTCGAATTGGACACTACGCTCAATGATGAGCCGGTCTGAGGAAAGATCAATGAGTTTGTATCCCTTCACACCGTCAAGGTATCCAACAAAGATACACTCTGTGCTCTGTGGATCAAGTGCCTTCCTCTTCTTAGAGGGAATCCTGGCCCATGCATGTGAACCAAAAATATGGAAGTGGATCACTTCTAGTTTGAGGACGCTCCAAGCCTCATAGGGGGTCTTATCCTTGACAGATCTATGGGGAGATATGTTTTGGATGTAGGTTTCACAATTAAGTGCTTCAACCCATAATCTCTGTGGAAGTGACTTTGCATGTAGCATGCAAGATGTCATCTCTTTTAGAGATCTATTTTTTCGCTCAACAACTTCGTTTTGCTGCAGAGTATAAGAAACCATGTGTTGCAACTGAATCCCAGACTCATGACAAAGATTTTGTATCTCATGGTTGACATACTCTCCTTCGTTATCTGTTCGAAGGACTTTGATTTTCCTTCATGACTATGTCTCAACAAGGGCTTTGAAATATTTGAGGTGTTGAAAGGCCTCTGATTTTTGCCCAAGAAAGAAAATCCATGTGAAGCGTGAGAAATTATCAACAAAAATGAGCACATACCTTGCTTTATTGATTGATGGATGCGGAAAAGGGCCCATGAGGTCACTATGGATCAGATCTAAAGGAAATGAAGCCTTTTGAGTCTTTCCTTTGTCGAATTTCTCTTGAGGGTGTTTTCCAAGAACACATCCCTCACAAATTCCTTTGGAGAAGTGGATGTTAGGTAGACCATCAACCATTCCATGCTTGCTAAGTTGTTGCATATATCTGAAATTTAAATGCCCGAACCTTTCGTGCCATATCCTACTGCTTTCATCAACATGGGTAAGCAATAATGCATAATTTGGTTCAATAAATTCAGAAAATGTGTAGAGTCTAGATTGATGATTTACCTCATCGGTAGAAACCCTAGAATTGGTTTGCATGTCATAGATATCCACTACACCAGGTGTGAATATATGACTCTCTTTCTGGTGCTAGAGTTTGCCATCTGATACACGGAGAGAAGATTGACATAAAGTTTGGGAACGTGTGGCACATTCTCAAAGCTTTCGTTTGTGAGTTCAATTCTTCCTTTGCCGGTGACCTCGACTGGAGAGTTGTCCCCCATCAGAATAGGAGGACCTTTGCATGCATCCAATGAAGAATAGACTTATTTGTGGTTTCCATGTGGTGTAATCCCCTTGAATCTAGGATCCAAGCATCAGGAGAGCAGTTGATGGCAATCAAAACATGGCTAGAATTTCCTATCTTGAGATTATGATCTTTTGGCTTATTCTTCTTGGCACCCTTGGGAATGCGATCTCCAAGGTTGTTTTGCTGAAGTATTTGTGCCATTTGATCTATATGTTTCTGCATACATGTGGATTCTGGATGGAATCCTTTATGGAAGTAAGTGCATTTCTCCCCTTTCCACCTTTGGATCCGGAGGCATCGTTGAAGGGTTTTGAGTACCTTTCCTTCTTTGGATTTGCATGTGCTATCCTTTTGTCTATGTCTTTAGATTTCTGATATTGATGACCACTACCATCTTGCACAGTAAGTGCATGCACCTTTGGGCCTTTGATTTTGCCCATATTGATGAGCTTGTTCTGCTCTTGTGTCAGAGACTCAATAAAGGCCTCAAGAGAGGGCATCGCCCATGTGGCTCCAGAGGCGAGCATAACTAAATGAAATGTATATACAAACACTGAGTATTCCAGAGTAGGTTTGGATAGAATGGTAAGAACCATTTGTTTCTCCTCCTTATATTTATCAACCCCGCAAGCCTTGAGTTGCGACAACAAATCCTTATATTTGGTAAAGAAATCTTGGAGATTGTCAAAGGTTTTTGGATCCAAAGTGAGCAATTCCACCTCGAGCATGTGTCCCCTCATCTCGTCCTGTTTGCCAAAAATCCCTTCCATGGTGGTCCATGATTCATTGGGGGTTTTACAGGAGGATATGTGAAAGAGGAGTTCAGGAGAAATGAGACTACAAATAGTTCCAAATACGTCATCTATTCGATTTAGATACTTGGATTTTTCTATGGCTGATGTTGGTTTAGTTTATGTGTTCATGGTTAACTTGTATAATCCTCTGCCTCGAAGATGCATTATCATCTACTCTTTCCATGCAAATAAATTGTATGGTGTAAGAATGAATTCTTTTGGAAATTTCATTTTTCCACTATCTTCAATCTTTGGTACCTACAAAAATAATTTGGTGTGTCTTTTCCCTAGCAGTCCGTCGGCTCTGATACCATGTAAATGTGTTGAAACTACACATAATAGATCCAACTAGAAAATGACATACACAGTTTGCAAAGAAAATATGAGAAAAGAGAAGCAGGAGAGAAAGAATGGAAGAAATCTCATTAACCAAATGAATGAATGACAATTTACACATGATATACTACATATAACTCAACTAATGATCATTGGAGGAGAAGCCAATGCACCATAGTGGTGGTCTAGAGTGATATAGACACATACCAATAGTTACGAGAGTAAACTGCCACCTAGTCTAGTCTCTCAGGCAGTTACGGGAGTGAACTGCGACCTAGTCTGAGTTAACTAGTCTCTCAGTCTTCAATTAACTCACTGAAACATAGTGAACTGAGGAGGATATCAGAGAATCATGAGTAATGCGCTAGTCTAGTGATGATCCCAAGGACAATCCACATTAGCTGGTGATGATCCCTATGCTCCATGGTGATAATCCCAATGTGGCATCGAAACTCCATTCAATTGATCAAATTGAAGAGTGAACTGAAGAGAATATTCTCCCTAAACTATAGGAGACTCGATAATAACTGATAAACATAGGAAAAACCTTAGGAAAAATAAATCTTAGTTGTGTGTGAAGTATCTCCAATAAGACCTTGTGTTATTATATATTTTCAACAAGTTTCCCAAATCCGTGTCTGACAGTAAAAAAATAATGAAAGAGGAACTGCATGAGTCTACAAATTCCCCGCACCTCCCAAACATGCTCACCGTGCTCCTCCTCCTCACTATTAGACTCTTCAACTAGTCAAACATGTACGCATTTTCACATAGCTTTTCTCTGCTAATTTCTTTGCACGTTACATGCATTTGAATTTCCTATTGCTTGTTTTATAGGACGAATCTTTGTTCACGATTTTCTGATGTTGATCTTTGTGAATCACAGATAGATAGAGTATGAGAGCAACTTTGTGCAAGAGGCTACACAGATTTTGTCATAACTAAGAGTTGAATATAAATTTGTGAGAAACTCAAACTTTTGTTTGAAAAGATGAAGGTTGCGTACAAGTATATGTTTCCATGCCATTTTGAGTTTGTTTGTATTCTTCTACTTAGGAAGAAGAGACAATGTGTCAGCTGTGTTATGTGTCGTTGCATATGCTAAGGTGTTGGATATATGTTGTTGTTATTATTAAAATGTTAAGAAAGTCTTCACTATGTTGTCCTCTTGACATTGCCATTTTGTTTTTGAAATTTGAATGCCAATATTGGATGATGTAAAGGAGAAATGAAGTTTCATATTGTCAATCATTCCATTCAGATAGATTGGAAAATGATAAAGACATATAAACACAGTTTGAAGTAGTTTATAAAGAGTAAATCTCACACATTTCTGTTTGTGAAAGAAGCCATGATATTCTTCTGTGTTAAATGGATTATTATTCTCGTAAAAGCGTTAGAAACCCTAAGGGAGTTGATGTTCTCTATGATCCTGTAGGGGAAGGCTCTTGAAAGACAACTTGAAGCTTTTACAATGGGGAGCTAAGATATTGGTCATAGGATTTGCAAGTGGAGAGACTCCTATCATCCCTACAAATATTACACCCTTGGAAAGGTAGAGCTGGCAATCTACACCTTGCCAAAATGTTAAGACATAGGACATGACTTGTCGTGACATTTGTTATATAGAGTGGAAATGCAGTCTTGATTGATAGTTGCGTTTTTTTTCTAGTTATGAACTTGGTACGTTTTGGCTTTTTCCATTTATTAGTATTCAGTTATAGGACAATTTTCACAACTGTTTTTTGCATATTATTTGTATTTTAGGGAAAATATTTATGTGAATATTTAAACTCAAAATGACATCATCATCAATAGGGGTATTTCTCCTATTTGATATTGGAATTTATGTTGAATCTCAATATTGCTTAGAGATATTTCTACTATTTGATATTTAGTGGAATCTATGCTAACTCTCAATATTGCTTCAGAGCATAATCTTACATAAACTCTATTGGGGAAGCTAAAAATTCATCAACCCAGGTTTTTATAGATTCTATGCAAGATCTTCTATCATGGTTACTGAAAGGCTCGATACACATTAACGTGTCTCATACATTCATACATTTAGGTTGTGGAGGTACTCTATTCAATCTTCTATTCATAATTCATGAGGTTTTAGATTGCCTTTGAAAATAATTTCTTATCCCTTTTGTGTTGGATATTTGTTGCATAGTCTATTTACTATATTATAGAAGATATTTCACTGGCAACAAGCCTCAAATATGTGGGAGTCAACTAAAAGATCAGGTATAAGTAGGAAATTTAATCCTTGTTTTTAATGTTTATGATGCTTTAAAGAAATCATTACTCAATTATTAAACACTTCATGATGTTTCCTTCAAAACTTCTAAATGATGAGTTTCACAACACCAAAATAAGCCATCCATGTGAGAAATATAATTTTATTGTCTTCATAATTTAATTTTGTGTTAAAATGAACAATAATAAGCCATAAAATCACAATTAAGCTGATCAATGTTTCATAAATATTTGGTATATTTCTGTATTGTATACACAAATGTTTGGAGCTGCATTCAAAAATGGATTTTGAACAACAAAAAATAAAAGTTCTTGTAAATTTATATAGCCTGCGTAAAAAACTATTTAGTAGAATAACTAAACTTTGCAAAATAAATCAAATCACAACCCAAAAAAATGGTTATGTCCAAATTGTAGAACATCCATAGAATTCTCGTAGATTTAATAAAATAACCACCTGTCTTCTTAAATAATTTTGATTTGGAATTATAAAATACGAGCTCTGCTTAAGAAATTTTAGTCCGGGTTAATATGCATTTATACTGCTTTGGAAAAAACTGAAAAGAGTGTTCATGGTAGTGTAAAAGCTGAACTTTTTCTTCCACCTCTCTGTGAGGTCAGGGTCACTGCTGCGAGATTCCAATTGAATTGCATTGGTCAAATGCATAGTCTGTACGCCAGCATTAAAGAAAGACATGACATAGAGTTATATAACGCTGAGATGGATGGTGTTCATTAATTAATATAGGTGGCAGCCTGCAGAGAGGAAAATTCAATGCAAGTTGCATCTTTTCCAATGCTTAATCTTCCAGCTGTTGATCCTGTTGCATCTCTTTCACTGCCTTATAATATTTTGACACCCTATGTATCCAAGGAAAAACACAAATCGCCGTGGGAAATCTGTGTTGTCGCTACACTATCATTCAGAAATTACTGGGTTAGGTTTAAGTTGCTTTCTAATCTAGGGTTTTTATCATCGAAAACCTGAAAGAAGAAATCCATGACATTCGACTGTCTGGGAACTATGCTTCTGTGATTCAATATCAGTTCGATTTCGAAGTTAAGATTGTGTTGGTCTTATTCTGCTCAAAAGCTTATGAAAGATTTACTATGGAGTCCATTTTCCTAACGGGTGCACTATTTCCTCATCTTCAAGAGCTTAGCACACCACAAATACCCTTTCTCTGAGGTGATTTGCAGTGTTTCTCGTTATATCAATTCTCTCTGAATTAGTAGCCATGTTAGTTTATGATTTTGCAGTGGGTTTCTCATCTTTCATTCTCCATGAACATAATAACTAATTACATCTGTGTTTTTTCAAGAAGCTTGTAGGTTTGAAGTCGATCTGTTATAGAATTTTGCCATGAGTTTACCTCCGGAGCAATCCCATCGATGGGACAGTTCAGCAGGGGGCTATGAGTTTGGATGGGGAGCCTCACCAGATGCAGCCATTAATAAAGAACCCACCAAGCACAACGCCGCCACCACCACCTTCAGTCCTGCCCTGATAGCCATTGTTGCAGTTCTAGGTAGTGCCTTACTGGTAGTAAGTTACTATAAGATTTTTGCCAAGTATTGCAAAGCCTCTCGATGGAGACCTTTTTTCAGGAGGAGGCGTAGGAATTTTGACTCCGAGGAGAATATACAAGTCGATGCTTATTCCCTGGAAGGATTCCAAGATCCAGAGGGCTGGCAGATAATTACTCATTCGTATGGCCTGGATGAAGCTGTGATCAGATCTATTCCTCTCTGCAGATTCACTAAAGCAGAGAAACTCATAGACAGCATGGAGTGTGCAGTTTGTCTGGTTGAGTTTCAGGAGAATGAGGCTCTTAGGCTTCTTCCCAAATGCAGCCATGCATTCCATATTAACTGCATTGATGTTTGGCTAAGGTCACATGCAAATTGTCCTTTGTGTAGAGCCAATATTGTGTATGTAGAAAACCCCTTTGTCCCTGCCATGGCTTCCCGAATACGTCCTAGTCTGGAACATGGGATGGCTGGAGTTGTGCATGATAGTTTTAGATCAGAAGAGTCAGGTGCTATTGGTGCTTATAATACAGCTAGAAGTAGTGCAGAACGTAGGAATATTGTAGATTTTCAAGAGTTTGGGGATACAGGACTGCATTGCACGGGCTTAGATTTGGAAACTGAAGGCTCTAATGAGTATGCTGATGGGCTTAATGCCAGGAATATTATATTGGAATTAGGAGGAGATGAAACCATCGGAGGTGTAAAGGGAGACCCAATAATGGAAAATGGGCCATTGTCTGAATTATTACCCACTTTGTCAAGATCATATTCTTTTGGATCTTCAGGGAATGACCATTACAATTTCACATCCAGAGACTCTAGAGCCCATCTTTTGGATTCTCTGCCTGTTACAGACAGTACTGCATCGCCATGGAGATACAGGAGGACTTCCAGATGGAGCAAGAGGTTCAGTTCACCATTCAATTCAAAGGGCCTATTTTCATTAAATCCAAGAGGATTAAAGTCCCCATTTTTCAGGAGGGGATCATCATCTTCAACCAATTTTTCTTCAATGTTCGCACTTTCACCTGCTAGAGATTACTACAACAACAGCAGACGCTCCATGGGTGACTACAGGCATGCAGGTTTGACAAGAATAAGAGGGGGGAGCCTGAGTCCTCCACTTATTAGAGTCGGGAGATCAGGATCATCGACCAGATTTCAGTCCATGACAAGTCCTTTGTTCGTAAAGAGATCGTTCTCTGTATTGACATCCAGCAGGCTCAGAACTGGTGATCCTGAGGCACTTCTTTCACCGGATAGATTCAATCGACGTGACTGATATGATCACTGTTACTATTTTTTGGGGAATATAATCAATCCGAGTGTTATATGACTTCATTTAGATGGGGTTAATTTTTTTTTGAAGGAAAAAAGCCTTTCACTTTTCATTCGGGTAATTTAGATTCAAAATATGACCCCAGATTGAGATTAATCCACAATGACAATATGGGCTTGTCATACCGAAGATATGGGTGGAAAAATATCATCATGCAATGGGCATGATGCGGAGATTTATAAGAAGAAATATATCCAGGTTTTTGATCCAACTGTTATCTTACTATACTACATGATTCAAGGGTTTGATTTTCTTCCCAGAAACTGTTAGAATGATAAGGATCTGATGCTTTTCACAGAAATAATCCAATTTTATCAATAATGGCGGGTCTGATTTTTTTCACAGAAACAACCAAACTTCAAGTTCTAGCTGGCTCAAAATTTCTCGGCCCTGTCATTTCGAGGATTCATCAGTGGAGCCCATACAGGAATGCAATAAGAATACGCAACTCCCTCCACCACTGTCCCTGCCAGACCCTGCCCATCAAACAATTGAATTCTGTGACATTCCTTTAATGTGCAGTAAATGGAGTGTTCTGATAGTAGGTGGAGGATTTGACACATAACAACCTCCTTGCAAGGATCATTCATTGTTTTCACAGTTGATCTGTTTTTTCATTAAATGAGATCTGGGCCTGGGTGGTTGTTAGTCAATGCCTGTTAACTTTTTGCATTCAATTAGCGAAAGTATTATCCTAGTCTATAGATACGAAGCCTTGGATCTATATGAGGGTTTTTTAGATAATCCCCCTCCTGGATCTATCTGCACTTGCAGTGCTACAAACCGAGACGGGAGTGACAGAGTCTGATATATCCAGAATACATTGTGAAGTTGTACAAGTACTTTCTGATAACTTTACATTTTTGTCAGACTGCCAACGCCCATTCATGGATGTTGCTCTTTTTAGTATATATGTGAATTCTCTTTAGCACATATGTGAATGAATCGGGTTATGTTAATGTTCACGAACTTCGATTCAAGGGTAATCATGATCACGATGGCGATTGCTTAATTTTTAAGAGTTCAAGTGTAATGAAGATCTGGATGGCAAAATTTGGTGCAAGGTGTTTATATGCTTTTTGAAGTATTTTTTGGGCATTTATTTAAGGAGTGTGCAGGTTTTCACAGTAATTCTGTTGGAGATTCCTGATATATATTTTGTAATAAATATATTTTGGGGTATGTAAAGTTTTTACAGAATTATAATGTTGCTTGAGATTTTTGGATATAAACTTTATAACTGCTATATTTTCCAAAATCAAACTAAGCAAAGATGTATATTTTAATAAATATTAATAATTTAAGAACTTAGACATGTGTTCTATGATGTCATGTAAGCTCTTTGAAATTGGTGAATAATAGAAAAGAGCATCAGAGTATTTTTAATTACACCTAGACTGAGGAGCCATTAACTGATTAATTTTTATGCCCTTTACTATTTTTATTGCATTTTGTAACACAATATCCAATTCCAATCGGACGGTAGAGGACCAACCACAGGTTATACAGAAATTTCTGGATTCTTCTCAAATAAATCGTATGGTGGAAGAACAACAGCAGGTCATCTCAGAATTTATTGTCTCTCTCTCGATCATGACTCTTCAATAAAATGAGTACAGCGATGATTAGACCGTTTCAACAATGTAGAAAAGGAGTCCTCTCAAATATAATGATTATTTTGCTGAACATCCCGTTTCAACAATGTAGAAAAGTATAAAAAAGTTAAAAAAGAGCTAACAGACAAGAATGTGGAAAAAGATCAAAAAAAAAATAAAAAAAAATCAATGATAAACAAAAGGATAAAAAAAAGGTCAAAAAGAAGCTAAAAGGCAACAATGTGGAAAAAGATCCCAAATTTTTTCAAAAAACAAAAAAATCAATCACATAAGCAATAGGGAGCAAGACAATTTTCTCAAAAGCTAAAAAATCAACCAGGGATAGGGATAAGGATAAGACATTAATGTAAATAAAGAAAAAACAAATATCTAGACATGTTCCTATACATTGTATAGGAAGAAAATTTAGTTATTTAAAAATAATTTGTCAATGGTTTTTAGGGGGTAGAATTATAGTTTAATTAAAAAAAATTTGATGTGAAAAAATAGGTTTCAGAAATAGTTATAGGTCATACTTAAAGAAAAAAAAGGCTTTTGAAGAGATAGTATTAGAAGATTTTTTCATGATTTTACCATGTAAATATTGTGTGTTACTTGAATTATTTATTTGTTTTTATGGTCATATTTCTTGTATTTATTATTGTTTCTAGGGGTTTTAAATACCAACAAGTAGTATTAAAACAAAGGTGAAAGAGGTGATTGAGAAGAGCTTGTTGAGATGATTGAGAAGTCTATCAAAGCTTATGGTTGTTGGTTACTCTCGAGGAGAACATAGGAGGTTGGTTATTGTCGAGGAGAATAGAGGAGTATGGTTGCTGGTCATTCGCCCAAATAAAGAATGAGGGTGCTAGCGGAGTTCATCAAGGAAGGAAGAATGAGAGTGCCGCATGGTTGATGGTCATTCGCCCAAATAAAGAACGAGGGTGCTCGTGGAGTTCATCAAGGAAGGGACAATGAAAGTGCCACTATAGGAGCTGATTTTTGAGCCCCTATGGAGACAATGGAATTTGGCTATGGGGTTTAGTGGAAGAGCCACCCCATTTTTGGTGGAAGAGTTGTCCGCTACCAACTCTTGTGAAGGCAATGGAGATTCGAAACAATGAAGATAAAAAATTTAAAAATTGTAGACTTAAAAAAAAATTAGGTCCATTTATTTTTTGTGGAGAAAAAAATATATTTTGAAAAAGAAATATGTGTTTTTTAAAGTTTAAGAGGGTGGTGTAAATATTTTATTGAATATATATATATATATATATATATATATATATATATATATATATTCAAAAGATTGTTTAAAGAGAAAGCCCATCACTTCAATATTTTGAGGAAGTCGCTCACAGAAAGAGGGTTATGATGTGACATGGATAAGCCACAATGAAGGATTTTTTTGTGGAGGTTTTCTTCTATGGAGATCTATGGGCTAAGGTTCGAGTAATATATATATTTTTAAATTTGTCAACTTGATATATATATATATATATATATAACAAATATGTTGGAAGAAGAAATCAAATTATTTTTACGTTGAAGGCGTTCTTTTAAGGAGAGGTTCCTCCGAGCCTTTTATTGTATGTCCGCAACAAATCAACAAATTCACCGTGTATCTCTCCACAACAAATCAACAACTGCCACGTATGTCTGTCCACTACGAATCCACTTGCATTCGTCTGAGTCTTGTCATTGTAGTTCCAACCACTTGTCGATTTCTACAAACACTTCTTACCTTCTTGCACCGCCCTTATCCTTCCTCTTTTCACTGTTGATCAAATGTTGACAATAATGTACGATTAATATCAAAGTTTTGAGGTTTTCTTGGTTTCTTTGCAGAGGGCATTAACCATTGAAAGCGTTGCGGGAGAGATCTAGGTTGGAAAAACCTATGATGGGTTTGTCGACTTCTTCTTTGTGGATCAAAATGTGAATGCGAGCGTGGAGTGCATAGCATTAGAGGGAACAAGGCATCAACCATAAGGTTTTCGAGGGGACTATCCTCCTCCGTAGGAATACGCTCCTTCGTAGAAACTGCAAAGAGATGACGAAAGCTCTGCTCTCAACTCTTTCCATGTATTCAAGGAGTTTTCACTGGTGAGGCTGAACTGCTAGAGAAATCCTCTAGAAGGCTACTAACATTGTTTTAATAGTTTTGTATTTTATTTCTTGTGTTTCGTAAATGTTTAGTATTAACATATTTCTTTTGTAGGTTATTTTTCTACCTGCAATCTGTTTAAATTATTGTTCTTTTCTTATGGAATTCTTTGTAGTTCACTCATGTGCGTATAAATGAATAATCCTTCAATAAGGCTTGGAACAAGGTCAAAGTGGAGAATGCAGTGGGTCTGCTTAAGGTCCATGAATGAGACGATGGACGACCATGGTGCAAAAACAACCAAAGGCTATGGGTGGCACGCCACGCCCGTGTTATAGCAAGATTTGCCTCACTCCATGCAACTTGCTCAGAAGACCTTTTCCATTTCTCTATGTATATTTGAGGTCTCCTTTTGCACTTCCAAGAGCTAAAGATAATATTTTTCCACATATATGCGCCCTAACAACTATACAACATGCGTATACGCAGGTTGCATGATTACAACCTGCGTACATTGGGTTTTGTGCCCAAAATTAAAAAAATAGCGTCGGGTTTCCATGTCACATCACGGGATACATGATCATTGATCTTCCATATATTGAAAACGTTTCGACTCGGCCCTTCACTTTTAATTGAATGCTATAAATGAGCCATATCCAAACTGTGGAAGAGGAGAATATTTCAACTTTTGAGAGCAAAGTTACTTTGGATAAATTATTCACTGTATATTGAGTCTGCATCCCTTTGTCCTTTTAAGTTTGTACACATTGTTCAGCGCCCAAGCTCTTCCCTCTTTGATGGATAACCTCATTGTCTCTCTTATATGAGCTTGCCTTTGGTGGAGGATTGAAGTGGTGGAGACCCAACTTGAAGGGACTTAGTTTCTCGGTTCCGAGACATGTTGACACAGAAGTTTGTCACTCATACACTTTTGTTGATCATATTTTAATAGAAATACTCTTTTCTCGTCCAATTAATGTGTTGCAAATATTTGAATTGTTATTCCATGGACATATTTGTTATGAATATTGATGGATTATGCTATTATATGTGCTAACTTTATATATTATCATTATATGCTTGCGTATCTTGGTTGTTGAAGACAAGTTGCAGGTATATAACTTTGAGTCGAGTGCTCAATGATGGTTTTCATCGAACGTCTGGACGAGGTAGGCTCTTTATCTTGTTTTGTTAGCATGTTGTTTATATAACATACTTGAGATTATAGTTGATTTCTGCAGTCATTCCCTCTGTTGTGGTTTACCCCATGCAATAGAGTGATTTTCCTTGTAACGAAATTGGCGACCATACTGGGGATTAAATATTCTTTTTGGGGTTTGGAGTTTCCTTATCCTCTGATTGCTTGACAACCTATTTTCATTTTGAAACTGAGTTTCTTGGCCTTATCCTTAACCTGACAATGTTTTAATACACATACGCGGTTTTTCCCTTGACAAAGGCGTACATACGCGAGCTGTCATTCTATAGGGAACATACATACACAGTTTTTCATTAAACAATTGAGTATATCAATTTTTTTGACTTGATTGCTGAGTTTGGTGTTTGCTGGGTTAGTTTTGATGGTTGCTGAGTTTTCTTGGGTCTCTGTCAAAGCTGTTGAGTGCCGCAGAGTGATAGGAAACCTTTCTTTGGTTGAATTTTCGGGTGGTTTTTCTTTCTCATCATCTTTTTCATTGGTTGTCCTTGCATCTTGGGTTGAGTATTTCCTTATTGATATCCTGTTTGGTTTTTCTATTTCTGCTTACAATAGGGTCTATATGTCAAGCTGTGGTTCAGTCTTTGCATTTTCATTTATTTATATTGAAAATACAAAAAATATACATTTTGCATTATGGCATTTGATCTTTTGGGTTCTTGTTATTGATCTTGATACATGTATGGAAAGATTGCATCTTATTTGAATTTGCAGAGTTGAATTGAAAATTGAATTTTAAAAAAGCTTATCATTCTTTTGAGAATTGAAGTTAGGACTTTGTATTATATTCATATTCATTTCTTTTATATGTTGAGTCACAACGTCATTAGTTTTACGACCACATATTTTGAGTAAACAAAACCACTAAAAGTAATGATGATAAATTTAAAATTGATTAGAAACAATTTTACTTTTCAGGGTACACAAACTAGCTTAAGATATAGAGCTTTGGAATGTGATTTTGTGAGTAAACTTCTCCAAGGCTATTAAACTCAACATATGTGTCTGACTAAGGGAGTGGTGAAATCCATTGTATAATTGACGACGCCAGGAGACTGCTCACACCGGAGTTAAGCACAAGGTCGCGCGAAGTTGGTTGCAGAGATATCTCTCTAATACTTTCTTAGCGTCAGAGATATTTATGGGGATTTATTCGTATCTGGGGGTCTTGCTAGTGCCTTTACCTCTGTGAGAGGCGGTGCTTTGAATATTTCGGGCTTTGTTACCCTGCCCATACGGTGACCCGACTTACTGTAACACCCCTATTTCCCCCAACTTGTAATTAATCATAAAATAGGATTACTATGCTAAGACATGTGGACAATGTAAATGTATTATTGTTAAACTGCCCATAACTGACTGTTGGGGGGTGAAGCCTTGAAGTACGAGCCATGATATCTCTAGAGGAAAGGGATCATTTAATGACGAGAGGAGCAATGGTTAAATTATCAACCACCCAATGAATGGAAACATGGTCTAGTTGCAGGATGTTAGCTCGAAGTACCACAGAGACCT
This sequence comes from Picea engelmannii, assembly GCA_009831015.1. Taxonomy (NCBI): domain Eukaryota; kingdom Viridiplantae; phylum Streptophyta; class Pinopsida; order Pinales; family Pinaceae; genus Picea; species Picea engelmannii. The sequence continues at coordinate 19,014 of WSFP011433764.1, forward strand.
GCAGACCCGAGTTTTCTTCTGACAGAAGGAACAAGATAGGTCAAAAACCTTCAAGAGGAGGGAAGGTAAGATACATACAGAGACACGGGATGAGAGCACAAGCTCATAAGGGAGGTGTGCGAACCCAAAGGAAGTGCTGAGAACACGACCCGAAGGACCTGAATGCGAGCTTGATGCTGAAGGAGCATTTGATAAACCTCACAGGGTCACTGTGACAGTGAGAGTTTATCTGAGAGATGACGTAAATTCCCTAATGATATCATGGCTTGGCATGGGTGTGGCCAGAGTGCTCAAAATGAATGCCTTTGAGCCTATGGTTGGGTGGAAAGGCGCACACCCACAGTTAATTGGTTGGATGCAACTTGTAATAGATAAGTATTCTCATACCCTGTGAAATTGAGCTGTAATTGTGTAAATATACTCTGAATGATCCAGGGATGGATATGTTTGCTTAATGATTTATACTGTATCCCTTTTTGGTGTCTACATGATTGTGTAATTAGGAAAGTAAGAAATTATATGGATTGTACATGTTTTGTATTCGTAAATGCTTGCGCCCTGTGGTGGCTTAAGTTAGATCCATGAACTGTGAGTTCGCCGACCTTGGGCACATTTTCACGTACGCATGTCGACACTCCTAGTCTCCTTGAGTCCCTTGGAGGAGGGAGTTTGTTAAAACTTAAGAGAGATAGTGCAAATATGCACAGGCTCTCTGCGAGGAAGACATAGACCGAGAACCACTTAAGTTCTAGAGTTGAGGGATGAGCGTAACGAGTGTGTGGAAGAACCCTTCCAAGTGTTAAGTTTAGGAGGAAGAGCGCCAAGCTCTTAAGCCTTTCAGAGCTAACAAAGTTCAGGAAGAGTAACGAGGTTGAAGTATCAAAAGAGAAAGTTCCTTTGGTTGGGAATCATTGCGGAGCACGAATATGAAATTAATGGACATGCTAGTTCACAACCCGCAATCAACCCACGTCATTGATCTCGTTGGGAATGAAAGATCAACGACTAGGATTAGACTAGAGTCGAGCGAACACTTCTTAGATTGCAGAGGTGGGACCCCGCATTCACGGTGAACCATCAGATCTGAGCGCAAAAGGGACGATAGTCGTCTGATCTATGATAACATGTACGACTTTTAACCTTTGTGTGCCCAAGAGGATTGACTTACCAAAGTCCCGAAGTGATTTGGGACCGTCCATCACCAAGAGGGATAGGTGGCATAAGTTTGCAGACTCTGGGTAAAGACCCAAAGTAGGTCCTGGTCGTTGATCATCCGAAGAAGTACGTGTCAATAGACCAGAGTCTCTCAGTGAATGCACTTCGGAAGAAACGAGGGCGTAGAAGCTTGGAACTACCGAAGCCCGAAGTGTCGGAGTTCACCCTGACCATTGATAGTAGAAGATGCGTGTCCGAGGATTTGACACCACAGAGGTTTGCGTTGGTGAGTAGTTGAGACTCCCAAAGCGTGAAGCACTGAAGTGATCTTAAGCCGTCAATTCGTGGGAGACATACGTCGATAGATCATTAACTCTAGGTAAAAGCCTTTCGAGAGAAAGTGAGCGTGAAAAGGTAGAAACTCCCGAACGCCGAAATCCCGAAGTAAACCAAGACCGTTGATCGGGAAGGACGGGTGGCACATGATCTATGATTCCAGAAGAACGTATTCTGGGAGGATGGATTGTTGGAGAGTTCGGATCACCCGAACGCCGAAGTACCGAAGTGAGTTGGGACCGTTCATCGCCAAGAAGGGCACGTGGCGACATATCGTTATCTCCGGGTGAAAGCACTTCGAGAGAACGCGAATAAGAAGAGTTTGAAATCGCCGAACCCTGAACAACTGAAACAACCGGGAGCCATTGATCTGCGGGAGGACACATGTCATCAGATCACAGACTCTGAGTAAAACATTATGGGAGAAACAAAGTGTGAGGAAAACTGAGATTTGAGACCTTTGAAAGAGGAAGTCCTGAAGCGGATGAGAGCCGTCGATTTGAAGGTGGACACACTGTGCTAGATCCATAACTCTGGAGGAAAGCAAAGGGGGAAAACGCGTAAGTGCTGGAGGAGAATCTCGACCGTTGATCGATAAGGGAACCGAGGGGCGATTGATTTGGTTGAAAGGGCCAAAGTATCGAAGCGAAAGCAGAGCTGCTGATTGAGGAGGACGCGTGGCAGACGATCGGTTATTTCAGAGAAATCGCTTCGGAAGAAATGAAGGTTTGAGAATTGAGATTCTCGAAGCCCGAAGGGAGAAATCAATCACAACCATTGATTGAAAGGGACATGTTTCAGTAGATCTTTCACTTCGGAAGATTGTGTTGGTTG
>ML867013.1:0-17826 GCA_009831015.1 Picea engelmannii
TTCCACATACAAATTAACAATAAGAATATTGAATGTCCACATTATGAAAAAACTTTCATAAAAAAATTAAAATTAATAAAAACACTTATTGAATTTCCAAGTATACAATTAATAGAAAAACTTTTAAAAGCTTAAAATTAATGAAAACTAAAATTTTCAAATTAATGATACTTAAATTTAAAACTAATGAAAAATTTTAAATTTATTAAATTTTCGCATAGAAAAACTAAAACGTTAAAAGAAAAATTAGAACTTTATTAAAATTTACAATTTACTTTAAAATCGAACAAGACTTTATATGGATGGAAAATAATAAGTTTATTTAAAATGACTTCGAGAAGATGGAAAATTCCATGGGTTCAAACTATTACCTTCAAAGTTTTTCATTCTTGCATCATATATATTTTTTTATTAAATTGATGTTCATGCATAAATAGAGAAAAATGATTTTAAAATGATTAACTTCTAGTGCAAAATAGAAAAAAGTTGAAGTTCTCTATAAAAACAAAATCACTATTAGGAGAGTGAAGCATGTGAATGGGTTTCACTTGACTGGTAAAATGGGTTGGAGCAAGTTGTATTGACTATAGAGAGAAAGTAGCTTGTTAATTTATGTTTATGACGCTGAAAAACAGAAAATCTTGGACTACAATCAATTACCAACCGCTCTCAAACATAATTATCCAACTGTAATACCCTGAGGCCGAGCCCTTGCTAAATTGTAGTTGTGTTTATATACTGGTGAGCCAAGTGTTATAAGTTGGGAAGCTTATGTGTGTATTAGGTCGGAGAGCCTAGATGTTGAAGGCCAGTGAGCCTATTTTTTTATATGTAATTATGCAGATCATTAATAAAAATACATCGTTGCGTGTAGACCGACCACGAAGAAAGAGTTATGGGGGACTAAGCTCCACTGGGAAGGGAAAAAGAGGGGGGCTAAGAGGCTAGGAAAATGTCTAAGCTTGTGGGCTTATCTCTAAGGGAATATTATAATATATTCCTAAAAGACTAAGGTTTGGGGAAATGACTCATGTTATCCTAAGTTCCTTTGGGGAAAGGAATGAACTCCAAGTGGGGAGGGACGAGCTCCCAAGAGAACCATGTGTGAATCTTGGCACATGAAGTTTTATGGGAGGAAATCAGTCATTGTGGGGGTTCACTCAGCCCTTCTGGCCATGCTCCCCATGTACGCACGCACTCAGACACGGAACATTCACGCAACCATCCACTTCCTCCATCGTTGACCTCTGCAACATTCATGCAAGCTCTGAAACCTGCAAAACCCATGAATTTAACCTATTTTTATCCTATGAAGAACAACACGACTACGCAGTGCCTAAGCCATATCGTAACCTAGCCATTTTGTTGACGCGGCCCATGTTTTTCTCTGGACTGGTGTGGCTTACTATCATTATCGGATCCATACCCGATTTGCTGCTATGATTACCTAACTGGATTGGCCTGGGAGCTGGACTGAAGAAGCAGGTTGTCAGGCATGTGAGAAAATCTCTCCAGGTGAGAGAGGTTGTTGGGGAAGTGATTTTCCTAGAGGGAGCCTCACGACAGTTGTAGTGCTCTGAGACTTCATGTTTGGCCTATTGTTGAAGCCCTGGAAGGGGAGTGGGGCAGTTGAAGGACTGTCAAGCAAAGAAGGGGTACACTCCCTGGGGTGGTACAGGCATGTGGCGAATGAGGGACTATAAGTTGTGGACGTGAGTGGACTCCTGGGGACAGAATCCTTCCTAGAGACTTTGTAACCTCAGCCTAGCCTAGGATTTCCCTTTTACCCTGGGTGGAGTTTAGTCCCAGCTCAGGGGTGACCCACTACTAATAGTTTGGAGCAATGTGGTCTAAGGATGGGAGGTTTGTGGAAGGTCTGCATGCAGTTGGTGACCTTCATAAAAATAGAAGTACCATTTCTATGTTAATTTTTATGATGTGTATCATGTACATGTCTGGATAATTTTAATATTTCATGTCTGAGCTATTTGTAGAAGATGGTTGTGATTTCCTCATTAAATTGTGTATTAGTAGAATGCATATTATTGTTGAATTTATATGTATGATGTTCCTCAAAGAGCTTTGTGTGCCATGATCCACCGGGTCTATTCCTGGGAATGGACAATTTTGACCACTAGAAACAGAGTGAGAAGTTTTTATTTCAAGTGACATTGCCCAGCAGATGGCAAAGATCTTGAACATAGTAGTTTTGTAGTAGTGTGGCCCGGCTTGGGTGGTCGGGGAACATTACAAATTGGTATCAGAGCAGTTGATCGGGAGAGTACACATGGCAGTAGATCTCATAGTCCGGAGACTTGGCACTCTGGAGGATTCAAGGCATAAGCAGTTAGGGTCGAGGACTCTCGAAGGCTAGAGTCCATCTTAGCCATTGATTACAATGGACACGTGGCGCCATATCCCAAGGTCCGAAGACTTGGTACTCCAGAGGATTTGAGTTGCAAGTTGCTTTGAGTCGAGAGATCTGGAGGGCCGAAGTTAATATCGATCATTGATCGTGAGAGGATATGTGGGGAAATTCTAGATTAGTAATGGGTGAGATCATGACCGTCGGATCCACGCGGAAAATATCAACGGACGGGAACGATTGAGGAAATACAAAGGAAAATTAAAAAGGGAGCTATTTCACATTCCGCAATCAACCGGGATCATAGATCTCCATCAGGGGGGAGATAAACGGTGGACATTGATTTAATCTCCATCACACATATTTCCATTGCAGAAGTCGAGGTTGTTGTTAAACTGCGAGCATGTTCGAGTTTCGCAATCAACCAGGACCGACGATCTTAAAGTGATCTACAAATCAATGGTTTTTCTAGTTTCGGGATTGGAAGTATAGAGTTGTGATAACCTTCGAAATTCCGGAGCCCCGGAGTCTCGAAGATCTGGATAAGGGCCTATCTGTTAGCACTGGGTCACAGCCTATGGTCACATGATATTGGGGGCCAAAGAAAAGGGGTTAAATGCCTAAAAATTGTTTTAAAAAAGGAAAAAGGGGTTAGGAAGGAAGCCTGTGGGTTTCGTATGGTTCGGACCTGCATCAGAAGAGGTACTGAAGACCTGGGAACTTTATGATAGGATATAGCAAAGAACTAAGAGCCTTTTTTCTCACAAGAAAGAGATCAGCTGCACAAGGAGTGCATCGGAGAAAAAACACAAGTTCTAAAGGACCATAACTTTCTGCTCTGGACTCAAATTCGAGCATGAAAGAAGATGTCATAAAGGTCTTGAATAAAGGTCATAAAGAAGTCTGATATATTAATAAATCAGAATGGTTCATGTTTTCATGAAATTATTGAGAACAGTTAGCCTGAAAAAGTTTTGTTGGATGCACATTTTTGCAGAATTACAGTTGTCAGAATGGAACAGAGTTATCACAAGTGCAGAAAGATGGATGATGCACAAGAGGCTTACAGTTAGGAAGATCAGATCATAGGAATGGATGTCCACTTGGGTAAAATGAAGCAAAAGGTTGAAGATTATAAATTGGGAAATGATGAAATTCTCCTATACAGAAACATAATTTATGTACCCAATTCTCATGAATTGAGAAGTAAGAACTTGCAAGATATACATAACATACCTTATATTGGACACCCAGGTTATCAGAATACAGTTGTAGTAGTCAAAAGCCAATACTATTGGCCAGGCATGAAGAAAGAAATTGTCGAGTGCATTGCTAAATGTTTGGAGTGTCAAAAGGTCAAGGCTGAGAATAGACACCCAATTGGATTGATGTAGCCATTTCCCATTCCTAAGTGGAAGTGGGAAGTGGTGTCAATGGATTTCATCACCAAATTTCCCAGAACAAGCAAACAACATGATTCTATCATGGTAGTGGTGGACAAGCTTATTAAAGCTACCCATTTCATTCCAATGAATATTACTCACAAAGAAACCAATGTTGTTGATATTTATATGAGGGAAGTAGCACGCTTGCATGGCATACCCAAGACAATTGTCTCTGACAAAGACCCAAATTTTACCTCAAAGTTCTGGAGGGGATTATTCAAAGGGTTCAGAACAAATATGAACTTCAGCACAACTTATCATCCCGAGTCTGATGGGAAAACAGAAAGGGTGAACCAAGTGATAGAGGATATGCTAAGATTGTACGTGATGGACAAACCATCTAAATGGGAAGACTATCTACACTTGGTATAATTTTCTTACAATAATGAGCAACAAGCATCGCTGAAGATGAACCCATTTGAGGCACTTTATGGTAGAAAGTGCAACACACCAGTAATTTGGGACAACCCAGTAGATAAAGAAGTAGTTGGGCCAGAGTTGCTCAGGGAAATGGAAGAGCAGATGTCAAAGATTAAATAGAATTCAAAAGTTTCCCAAGATAGGAAGAAAAGATATGCTAACAAGGGTAGAACTCACAGGGAGTTTAAAGTGGGTGATCATGTATTCTTGAAAGTGAAGGCCAACAGAAGTTCCCTGAAGTTGGTAAACAATTCCAAGGTGGCAGCTCGTTACTGTGGGCCATTTGAAATCCTAGAAAGGATTGGGACTATAGCTTATATGCTTGCATTACCTGCATCTATGACCATTCATAATGTATTTCATGTATCATTTCTTAAGAAATATATGCATGATGCTAATCATGTTATTGATTGGATTGTGATTCAGGTGGAGCAAGAAGGCACTTTTCAAGTGCATCTGGTACGCATTTTGGACCAGAAAAACAAGCAGCTCCGGAATCGATCCATAGATATTTTAAAGGTCCAATGGACCTGGTACGGTCCTAAGGATGCCACTTGAGAGCATGAAGAGGCCATGCGGGCAAAATACCCACATCTTTTTGAAGATTTTTGAAAATCTTGTTGTAATATGTAAATATGATGCACTGAGGATAGTGCATAAATAAGGGGAGGGGATTGTAATACCCCAAGGCCGAGCCCCTGATGAATTGTAGTTGTGTTTATAGGCTAGTGAGCCAAGTGTTATAAGTTGGGAATCTTATGTGTGTATTAGGCCGGAGAGACTAGATGTTGAAGGCCAATGAGCCTGTTTTTGTATATGTAATTATGCAGATCATTAATAAAAATACATCATTGTGTGTAGACTGACCACGAAGAAAGAGTTATGGGGGACTAAGCTCCACTGGGAAGGGGAAGGGAGGGGGACTAAGAGGCTAGGAAAATGGCTAAGCTTATTGTCTTATCTCTAAGGGAATATTATAATGTATTCCTAAAACACTTAGGTTTGGGGAAATGACTCATGTTATCCTAAGTTCCTTTGGGAAAGGAACGAACTCCAAGTGGGGAGGAACGAGCTCCCAAGATAGCCATGTGTCAATCTTGGCACATGCAATTTTATGGGAGGAAAACAATCGTTGTGTGAGTTCGCTTATCCCTTCTAGCCATGCTCCCCATCCACGCATGCACAAAACACTGAAAATTCACGCAACCATCCACTTCCTTCATTGTTGACCTCTGCAACATTCATGCAAGCTCTGAAACCTACAAAACCTTTGAAGCTAACCTGTTTTTATCCTGTAAATAACAACATGATTGCGTAGTGCCTGAGCGATATCGCAACCTACCATTTTGTTGATGTAGCCCACATTTTTCTCCGGATTGGTGTGGCTTACTGTCATTATTGGAGCCATACCCACTTTGTTGTTGTTATTACCTGACTAGATTGGCCTAGGAGCTGGACTGAAGAAGCAGGTTGTCAGGCCTATGATCAACTCTCTTCAGGTGAGAGAGGTTGTTGGGGAAGTGATTTTCCTAGAGGGAGCCTCACAAAAGTTGTAGTGCTCTAAGACTTCTTGTTCGGCTTTTTGTTGAATCCTTGGAAGGGGAGTGGGGCAGCCGAAGGACTGTCGAGCAGAAAAGGGTCACACTCCCTAGGGTGGGACAGGAATGTGGGGAATGAGGGACTATAATTTGTGGGCGTGAGTGGACTCATGGGGACAGAATACTTCCTGGAGACTTTGTAACCTCGGCCTAGCCTAGGATTTCCCTTTTACTCTGGGTGGAGTTTAGTCCCAGCTCGGGGGTGACCCACTGCTAATAGCTTGGAGTAGCATGGTCTAAGGCTGGGAGGTTTGTGGAAGGTCTGTACGTAGTTGGTGACCTTCATAAAAATATAAGTATCATTTCTATGTTAATATTTATGTTGTGTATTCTGTACATGTCTGGATAATTTTAATATTGCCTGTGTGAGTTGTTTGTAGAAGATGGTTTTGATTTCCGCATTAAATTGTGTATTAGAAGAATGCATATTATTGTTGAATTTGTATGTATGATTATCCACAAAGATATTTGTGTGCCATTACCCAGCAGGTCTATGTCTGGGCATGGACATTTTTGACCACCAGAAACAGAGTGAGAATTTTTTATTTCAAGTGACATTGCCCAGCAGATGGCAAAGAGCTTGAAAAGAGTATTTTTGTAGTAGTGTGTCCCAGCTTGGGTGTTCGGATAAAGTTACACCAACTTTTTCAATTAGTCCAGTATCCTAGTCTCTCTTCTCGAAGCGCCAACAAAAACATAAGAACATCATTAAGAATCCAATGATGTAGATGAACAGGAAGTTGATAATTGGGAAAAAGGGGAATATGAATCCTCTAATCAACCAATCGATGATGATAAAGGTTATTCTTTCTCCAATCTTGTTACAGTGTTACCAGAAAATGTTACAGTGTTATCAGATAGTGTAATACAAACATAGATCCATCTTAAATCATGATCTATCAAGCACCCAGAGGGATCAAATTTCTTAATGTGTAAATTTTAATTTATATGTTGTTATTTAAATATGTATGTACATAGTTATTTAATTTTTTTTAATTGAGTTAACTTTATTATTATTATTATTATTATTATTAATAATGTAACTTTATATATTCTAACATCACGCTAATGTAACAACATCTCCCCCATACTAGGTTGTAGAGCACCTCGCTACTCTCGGTGCAATAAAACACAAGCAGACTATTTGTTATTTGTTGAGTTTATATGCCTAAATTGGGTTTATGGATGTTGTATATTCGGGGAAGGGGAGGCCCGGGAGATTGGCGGGGACATTGAGAAGCTTCTCTTTGACCAAGTATTGGAAGAGATTATTTTGGATGTCGTTGTGGTTTAGAAATAAATTACTAAATATTTATCAAGGTTAATTCCCATGTCATTTTTAGTACATTTCAAAACTTGGAAATGTTGAAAGCGCAAGTTTATATGAGCATGCAAACTTCTTTCATTGGAGAAGGAATTGATCAAAAACCACTCCTATATATTACAAATAAGACATAAATTTCTTGGAGAAAAGGGATAGAGCAACAAACTTCTTGGAGAAAAGGTACAGAGCAACATAGAATGTATAGAAGTAAATTTGTGACTTCAAATGATATACGAAAGAGAGTAAAACCACACATAAGACATACATCAAGCAAGTTGATATTTTTTGCTTACATCAAAGTTCCTCCAGTATACCTCCAAACTCAATGATACAATAATAATTTCATCAAAAATCTAGGAATAACTTGTTATATGTAGGTCAGGACCAATGAAGAATGCTACTTCTTCTATGGTGAATTACAACACTGAACTGGGTTGAAGATAGATGTTGCTTCTGTTATCGTGAATTACAACACTGAACCGGGTCAAAGATTGATGATGGGTCGAAGAGAGATGAATTCATTGCCTCTCTCCACTATTTAAACCAAATAAATGTGAATGGAGTTAATGTGTCAGATCATTAACTCCATATTTATTTCACCATACTAATTGTTTTGAAGGTCCCACGATTGTTGATGCCATGGATCAATGTGAACAACAATTTTTCTAGCCAGACGATAATAAATGAGATGGTCAATTTTTCTAGCCAGACGATAATAAATGAGATGGTCCTACTTTTTCATCTGGAGATTTCTCCTGTAAATTATCATATGTGAATGGTTGGTCAATTAAGTAAGAAATGATAGGTTACACAAGCAAGTCAACTTCTAGTTGCATTAGATATGTCAAGGAACCGATCACGAATGGAAAGCAGCATAAATAAATTACCTTAAATAAAATGGTGTATGGTGTGACAGAACAATCATGTGATGAAACATTTATTTTTAAACCAATGTTGCTCTAAATAAGATAAAAATAAACATTTCAAAGTTGTATCACACACATTTGGCCAATAAATTGTAAATAATTGTTTTTTAATTATAATAAAAAATTATAAATTTTTCAACTTCAAAATTAAACTTTGATAAATGGATTATTATTTTTAACTTTTAAAAGTCAAAATGTGTTTTGAATCCTAAATAAATACAATATACCATGTCTTTGACAAGTATAATAAAGCAAAATATTAAAAACATTGTTTTATTACACATTAAATCATATGGGAAATTTTTATCTAGACTAGGTGTGATCAACTTATTCCATAGATATATAGTTATTAAGTGAAGTGGATTTGGTGGTCCACTTCATGAGAACATCATGAATACATAACATAATTTCATACATCCATAATAAATAATATTTTATTTACCATCCATTTTGCATATTTACTTCACATCATATGAGATACAATACATGTATATAAATATACGTAGGGAATTATAAGTCATTTCCTTGGAAAAGGTTGTGACTTATCATTTAAATTATAATTCCTATTTACATAATAACAAATATATAACATATTATTACATGATAAGAAATGTAATATACTTTAGGTATATTACAAGTCTTCCTCCCCTTAAAAATGTTTTGTCCTCAAAGCATAGAGAATGAGGAACTATTCTGATAGAATGACATTCTTTTGTAACTGTTATCGATTATATAAAGTTTAGGACATGAGGAAATATGACAATTGAATCCTTGAACAATATTGGTGCATCGAAAAAGAATCAATCCATCCAGGGTGAATTTTTTCTCGAACTCTCGGATGATAAGATTATATGGATGTGTTCTTCTTTTTTGTTGACTTTGGGGCACATATATCTTTGGATGCCTAGGAATTTTATCCTTCTTAATGCCCTGTTTAGTCTTGTCATGATTTACTTGAGTCACCATGATGATATCTGGTTTTTGTATTTATTGGTGTGACAACATCCTTCGACTGACCTATGACTTTATTAGTGACAATCAATGGTTGTCAACTTCAAATGAATTTGTGGATGTTCCTTTATCATAGAATTATGTGTTGAGCTCGACTTTTGGAAACTATTCCACTAATAATACTTCATTAGTAATCTGATTTTTTAGTTTTGATCCCTTCTATTGAAGTCGCTTTATCTTCAATTTCAGCTTTTGGAGGCTCTTCCATTGATACAACTTCATCGATAACAACGTTAGGTTTTTCCATGTCGATCAAGTCATTGCTAGTGCCCTTATCGATGGTTTGGGTTTCTTGTTGTGCCTTCCTTTTATTCTTCAATTCTCCATATCTATAAGTAGATTTTTATTATGATTTCGCAAACAAGAAATTTCTTCATCTTTGGACAATAGTTTTTTATTGGTATTTTCGAACTCTTTTTTATGAGTGTTTTTTATATTACTAACTTTTTGTTGTGACTCTTTAATTTGTTGTTGAAATTTATGAATTTTTGTATCTTGCTTCTCCAATTTCCGTTCGATTTTGCACAATTTCTTCATCTTTGCTAATTAGAATTTTATTCAATTTTTTTTAATTTTCCATTAATTATGTGTGATTTTGTTGTTCATTTTAATTTGAATTTGATGATAGAGAAAGGTTCTTTGAATTTATGCCTCGCAACATTATTTTATTGGTAATATTCTCAAATTCTATGTACTTTTTATCAACATTCATGGTAAAAGTACAAATATATTTCAACCAAGATTTCCCTAGTACTACATCAACTTCCTTGGTTTGTAACACACAAAGAATTGCATTTTGGGGAGTATTCACCGATGTTTAATTCTAAATTATTAATCTCATCATCATACTCTTGTGTAAGAGCTCCTTTAACTTCCTCTTCTATTAGTTGTAATTTATTTGTCAATTTAATGTCAATATGGTTCCAATATTTAGTGAAGTTGATGGCAATGCTTACAATTTCATCTTGGATCTTCCCTAACATACGTATGAAAATATTGATTGGTTCCAGAACATACCTAGAAGTGAATTGAACCTTATTTTCCATTTCAACTTGGTGAACTTACTTGTGTAAGAAAAAGTTACCATTGTAAAAAAAAATTGTCTTTATAAAATTTTATTTTATAGATGTTAGGGAATACCTTGGGCCAATGGTTTACCAAAACCACGGGCCTATAAACCACCAACGGTAAAATCAAAATTTACTCTCCCTTCTTCTTTGGAACTTTTTCTTTTAAATTACCTTTCTTTACCTTGTAAATGGCAATTAACTTAACCAATGCAACTATGGAATCTTTCCTTGAAACTTCTTGGTGTGCACTTTTAATTTTTTCTTTTAAATTAGTTTTTCTTACCTTGTATATGGCAATTAACTTAACTAGGGATTATTTAAGGATGGAAATTTATATTGAGATGTAGAAACATGGACTAATCTTACTAGTCCTTAATATGAAAAATGTAAAATGTTTGGGGATAGTTTTGTGAAAATATTCAAATTTATAAGGATTTTATATAGTTCTATAACATTTTGGCGATTTTTGAGGTAAAATAATTTTATTTTATGGAATTTGGGTGAATCATTTTTAGAAAAAAAAAAAAAAAAAATTGGGGGGAAAACCATGGAAAATTAGCCCATTGGGGGAATTTAGCCCCTAAAATCATCTATGAACTTAACTTGTTGTCAACTATAGATTTGTGTTTGACTTATACTTCTTCACGTGTACTTTAAGAAAACATTTTTTTTTCTTTTTTTCTTTTTTCTTTTTCTTCTCCTCTTCTTTTTTAATTTTATTATGAGAAAAGAATGGGCCACCATCTTGGAGATTATTTGAAGAATTGTTTTTTCTTCTTCTTTTTTAATTCCACCAACAAAATCAACTTGATCACAAATCAACGAAACAACCAAAAAACTTGACCAGAGGCCAACGAAAACACTGCTCTGATACCAAATGAAGTGGATCTAGTGGTCCACTTCATGAGAACATCATGAATACATAACATAATTCCATATATACATAATAAATAATATTTTATTTACTATCCATTTACATATTTACTTCACATCACTTGAGATACAATACGTGTATATAAATATACATAAGAAATGACAAGTCATGTCCTTGGCAAATGTCAAGACTTATCATAGACTTATCATTTACATTATAATGCATATTTACATCATAACAAACCTATAGCATATTATTGCATGATAAGAAATGTAATATACTTTAGGTATATTACATTAAGCAACTCAAACTCAATTAGTTTAATCATTAAATTGTTCATTCTACGTAATTAAGAATTATAAAAAAAAAAAGAGGAAACCTCTGTTTTTCTTTCCTTTGAAACTCGACCCCAAGTCGGGATCATCATGAGGAGAGAATTCATTGATGTATGATATGATATTGAGACAAATGTATTTGGTACACATGATTCTATCAATAATATTATGTGTTGATGCATATAATTATGATAAGATTGATATTGAATACATTATATAAACATTAATTTTAGAAATGTAGACATATGTATATATTAAACATTAGTTATAATTATAACAATTAAATTATATGAAATTTTACAATTAAATTGTAATATTAAAATTATATATTGTAATACACAACTATATATAAAATAGAATATTATATTAACATAGGATTATTCCAATTATGCCGAGACAAAGCGACGGAATGTCATTGCGGCTAGGGCCTAAACCCTAGCCGCCTTCGCTCTGGTTTCACGAGTGCAGGGGTGCGGATCTGCAGCCGATCATACAAGGCCGTAGTCAGAGCATCCCTCCTGCGTTTCACCTGAGTTTCGCCTACGTTTTTCATGTGTTTTGGAGCAGTGGTCGTGGCTTGCCGTTGTGTCTTGCTCCGGCTTCTGGTTTTGCTGGTGGTCGAGCTACGATGGCCCCAGATCCGATTGCCGAGAGGGAAAAAGATCCATTGGAAGCATTCAAAGCATTAGTCCGCTCGACAGACCCAAATCTAATCCTTCTCTCTCGTCTAAGTTTGTTAAGAAGATGGAGGAGATCCCTTCTCTGGAGCTATCTCCAGAGGATCCTTGCAATCTTTCCCTCCTTCTAGCAGAAAAGGCCCTCATCGGAAAGTTTACGGGGTTATAGCCTAGCCCCAAAACGGTGGAGGCATGGATGGATGATCGTTAGAAGTCGTTGATACAGGGAAACGTTTCTCTGTTCGCAGTAGGCAGGGGTTTTTTTGTCTTCAGTTTCCCGAGGAAAGAGGACTGTGATCTAGTTTTCAGATCTGGACCCTATTTCATGGGGTCGAGAGGACTGTTCTTAGCCCCCTGGACTCTTGACTTCAATCCCGAAGTCGAGATCACCGCAACCCCTGTTTGGGTTAGGCTGCCTCACCTTCCCTTGCATCTCTGGGGGACAAGATCTCTGGAGGACATTGGAAATAAGCTTGGGCGTTTCTTGGACAAAGCGGAGCCAAAAGGGGACCAGTTTACCTGCGCTCGCATTTGTGTTGAGGTTAACCTCGAGAAAGGTCTTCCGGAAGCCATTAAGCTCTCCCTGGGGGAATGGTGCCATATCCAAGAGCTGGACTACGAGCAGATTCCATTTAAGTGCCTCCAGTTTCATGCTTACGGTCACTTCGCAAAAAGCTGCCCCAAAGCCTCTGAGGAGCCGGGACCTGTCAAAGAAGATGACTTCCAGCCCGTATCTAACCGACGAAGGCAGTCAAGGCGAAAGGATCCACTAGCCCAGGCCCCGAAGGCCACTCATTCTGCAGAGGCAACTCTAGAAAATAAAAACAGCTTTGATGCACTGAAGGAAGATGAAGCCCTAGATCCAGAAGCAACAACAGTTAAGGAAGATCCTCCGGCAGACGAAAACCTTCCGAAATCCACCCCCCCTCAGTCAGAAGCAGCGAGAGAAATTCGGGCTTCAGATCCGGAACCCTCTGCCCATGTAGGTCTGGTTGTTACAGTCCCCTCTAGCGGCTCTGGGGGAACTTCTGAACCTGAAGACAATTCAGTTCCGTCTCCACCCCTTACCCGAGGGCGAAGGACCAACAAAGCGCGCAGAGAAAAGGAGGGGGCCTCCAACATTTCTTTAGGTTCTCAGAAAAAGTTGGATCCCTACATTAAGGGGGAAATTTCAGCCCCCTCGGTCTAATGCTTTGCTTCTGTCTTCTGCTATGCTCATAGTTTGTGAGAATTTACTCATGTATGCATTATTTGTCATTTTCTCAAATTAGCTCAAGGAGCAGAGGGGATTGGTCTCCCAAGACATTCACAAGAAGGTTGGCAGTACTGTTAGAGGTCACCAACCTTCTTCAGATTTGTAACTTTCTGATTCTGGCTTGCCAGAATGCCGCTTAATGCAACATAACCGTTTTTGTCAAAAAAAAATAAAAATAGAATATTATATTATAGAGGAAAAAATAAAACACAAATACATTGATATTATGTTATGGGGTGTTGTGTGTCCATTAAAGTGGTAAATTGAAAAAAAAAAAGACAAAGGAGAAGGAACACAGTGGCTAGTCTATGTCTATAGAACTTGATTGAAAGATGGTTTAGTTTTGATTATACATAGCCCACACAATGCAATAAAGGTCTCGTTCTGTGTGAAATAAACATAATAAAGAGCCTTCTTCCATGTAAGATAAAAAAATTAAAAAAAAAAAAAGTCTTAATAGAACCAAAGGTGTAGGGTTAACCGAAATTCACTTACCCAAAAAATTAGTATGTACTAGTTCTAAAAGCATAATATCAATTTTCACATTGGGAGAGGGTGGGAGGAAGGAAGAATTTATGCATTTAGAAATTCACTAACAATTAGATATACCAAATGATACATGATGAGGAGGAAAGTACGCATTTAAACACGGAGTCCCAATGAGTCAAATCTCTTGGACTTATATAGCAACTTGAATACTTATTTTTTTATTGGTACATGTAAATCTAGGTATCCCTACACAAAGCTACTTATATTTTTATAAAAGACTAAACAATATAATCTCAACAAAGATGAGTTATTAAATAGAGTTCAAAGAATTTTAAATTTCTCATCTCTTTACAGCATAGTAATGAATATAATCTCAACAAAGATGAGACGTTAAATATGATTGAAGGCATCTTAAAGTGTGTATGCTATTCCTCTTTAAAACAAATGAAGACTAATGAGATACTATATATCATGTGAACATGCTACTCATATTTAGAACACCCTGCATAGTATTAGTAGTCACACTTAAAAAAGCGGGGTATTTAATTAACCACCACATGGGGATTTAACATAGGTCACCCCAAGGTATCATAACCTATGGAAACCAAGGGAGGTTATAGCATATAATTTCTCTTATCCTCCACTCTAACCAACTATTGATCTACGCATGTGACATGTTGAAGTCTTTGACACATAAGGATAAGGCACTTACATGAAACCACAGGTTGCAAATATTTGATGGTAGATGAATCAATGCTACACGAAGAGAGTACTATCACTTAAAACTTGGTAACATAGAACACCTGAAAGATAATCTATTATTAATTTATAAAATAGATCATTATAACAAACACACTAATAATTATCAAATTAGTGAATTATCATTAACTTCTTATACCTAACCCCTATTATTAACAATGTATATAATAAATGGGTCCTTTATATAATTCACTTATTTACTTACCATGTATTTTGTTAATTAACTTTATTTATTGATGTGCACACGTTGTAAGTAATTTACATGTGCACTTACAACTTATAAGTGCACATCAATAAATAAATTTAAATTTGAATATTTTAAATAAATACAATTTTAAATATTATATTTTATATTTTATATATGTTGGATTTTGTAATTTTATATTATCTTTTATTTTTGTTGTCCCTTTGAGTGAAAAGTAATTTTTACCGATGGAAAAAAAATGTAATTGGAATATGTAAAGCATGTCAAAAGATAAAAACATGAGAGCCAACAAATATTTTGTCCCATTGCAATTTCCTACGGCAATTTCCTACGGCTTGGACTAGAAGTGTGGAAAAAAGCAAAGGATTACATACATAAGGAATTGATAAATAATAAGATTTATAAAAATAATGACAAAAACCCACGAGAAGATTTCCACAACACTAACAATGAAGAAGAAAGCCCCAAATTTTATGGAGAAATGTCATTTCAAGGGAGAGAAATAAGTTTGAGAAGAAATACTTCCATTATGGACATACCAAGTGGTGAAGAGGAAGTAAGTTTTCATGTCATTATCCACCATTTTTCCAACCATAAGCAATTCATTTAGGTTGATAATACTCACAACTTCAATCATGCCAAAAAGGGAAGTTGCCTGAGAAAGGATTCGATTTGGTAGAAAAATGGTGAGATACAAATAATTCGTGAAGAATCACACTACAAATTTGAGTAGACATGTGATAGCTAGGTGTGGTGAATCCATGCTTTATAGGGAGGAGCATGGGCTAGAGTTCTATTGATGTGTTTTCCTAACACCCATCAAGTAGGTGATTGGGGTGCATATTTGAACTTATGCTTCTTTCAAATGGAGACAAAAAATTTCAAATATGGAAAGTGTCAAATAACCTCCACCTATTGATCATGAGGACCCAACAAGTTATAAGAATTCAGAATCAGTTTCAGTATTGTAGTTCTTCTTCACAAAAGGCCAACGTGGATGGTTTCTCTTTTGAACAAAAAGATAAGAAAAGATAAATATATTAAAAGAAGTAAATTGTTTGTGTCCATATTCTCATTTAATATTTATGTGTCAGGATCGTCCAAAATTTTACAAAATCTAAAACAGAGGTCATATGCCCAAGATATGCCAATTTTCTCTCACGTTCTGCAATATCCCCAACACTTAGTTATTTCACTTATTCTAAATGACCTCACTCCTCTCTATGCTATTGTCTCTCTATACCATTGTCCCATACTTAGTCATTTTTCTTACTCTCCATACCCCATACTTAGTCATTTTCCTTTCTCTCCTATGTGGATAACTTTAGACTCCTTACTTCCTGCACATCCTAACCTCCGCACACTTTACACTCCTTACTTTCAAAAACTTAATCCAAACATTTGGTTATTTTATCATTTCTTTTCCAAATTTGTATTCCCCTCCCCGCTCCTTTGGCATATTGGGACACGTGGCAGTAAAGTTGACATATCATATTGGGACATGTGGCAGTAAAGTTGACATATCATATTGGGACATGTGGCAGTAAAGTGGACCTATCCTTGGGTGACACTTGGATGATATTTTTTGGACACAGATTATTGGGTGACTTGGCATGAATATTGGGCGATGAGGTGGCAATCAAAATCTATACTATGCACAATCTATACAAGGTTCCATGGCTATCTCTAATTCACACACTAATAATATTTGATATCATTTTCTTTATAAACATGTAATTAGTACCCTCTCGCAATGCATGTGGGATAAATAGGGTGGATTTTCAAATCAAGGGCTAAGATTCATGTGGAAAATAGATCAATGGATGTTGAGTGCCTATCTTCCAGTAGCCATAACGTTTGATCTTGATGTCCAAATTGAGAAAACGAGAGCTCGTTGGAAAGCTAGAGACATGAAGAAAAACTTAGAAATGGTTTCCATGTCTAGAATGATAGTTATCATTCCCTAAAAATTAAAATATAGTCACAATTATTTATGGCTTGAAAACAAATTATTTTGGGAAAATGGTTTGTTAAAAACAATTCATGAATGTCTGATGTAGATCCCATTTGAAGGAACAAATATCTAAAATCATATTTACAAAGGGAAAAATAAAACCCCAACCCTAAACCTAAAGAAGCTTCAAGAAGATGAAGATTATAAAAGAAGAGAAGAGGTAGATTCATCGTAGACATCAAAGAGAGAGACATCCATCCATCGCCATTCATCTGCTATTTTTTGTGAGTACATTTATTTTTGAAGCATTTCTCTTATTTCTTCCCAGTCTATCAATCATCCAGCTTTATTGGTTTATTGTTTACGCATAAATACGATTCTTGATTGCAATTATTTCTCTCTTTGAGGTTATTGTCATTATTTATTTGTTCCATGAGAGCCCCATCCTACTCTATTTGGAAAAATGAATTTCTTCTATAGTTTAAGTATCAGGAATAGTGTGTCCTGCGATAGACAACATCTTATTCGAACTTGAACATCAATTTGTAATATTTTTTACTCTCGCAGAGAGCTATTCTAGGAGTTCACAACATTTGTGGTTTCAAAATTTGTATAAGCATGAGATCTCGTGTATGTTTCGCCTATGCATATTATGATTCTAAATGAATAAAACCATTTAAAACTCTCTAGTTTATGGGCCATCTGTCTTATTTCTTGTCTATGAGTCTTGCTTCAAAATATTTTCTCTTATTACCTGAGTTATGGATGTGATGGAATGGATGTAGCTACTATG
Source organism: Picea engelmannii (assembly GCA_009831015.1). Lineage (NCBI taxonomy): Eukaryota > Viridiplantae > Streptophyta > Pinopsida > Pinales > Pinaceae > Picea > Picea engelmannii. Next base: position 17,501 of record ML867013.1, read on the forward strand.
TTTATTATACGTGAGGTTATTATCTTTCTATTATAATTTATATTTTTTCAATTACTTTACCACATGGCCCACTCACAGGTGTTGATGTTGAATGTATAAATCTGATTTTCTGAGCGAGTGTATTGAATACCTGTGTGAGAAAGAGGAGCACCACCTCTATAAAAATATAGAGGTAATCTTGATAAGTCTTTCAAGAATACCCTAGGAGGTTGACTCTTGTCCCTAATAGGAAAAGAGGTTAACAATTTCTTATGATGTGTGACCTATGAATTCCACCACAACTTCCATAGATGGGAAGTTGAGGGCAAGGAGGCTCAACCCACATG
>WSFP011433777.1:0-21337 GCA_009831015.1 Picea engelmannii
CAAAAAAACTTTAAAAAGGTGAAAAAAAAACAAAATAAAAAAACATATACACAAAAACACCAAATTAAAAAACTTAAAATAAAAATAAAAATTCAAAATTTAAATAAAAATGAACAAAAATAAGTTGAAAAACCTTAAATCTATAACAAAAAAATTAAAATTTATATCAAAAACCTTAAAAAATAAATTACACAAAAAAAAATTCATAAATATCTAAAAAAACGTAAACATATTTTATAATATAACATTGTTATATTATAACATTGTTATATTATAACATTGTTATATTATAACATTGTTATATTATAACATTGTCATATTATAACATAGTTATTTATAATATAACATTGTTATATTATAACATAGTTATAATATCTATGGGACATCGGTGAGGTCCACGGGGGACTCCGGCATGTCTGGCATCGCCCCAGTAGTTTGTTCAGCATTGTCACGGCCCTGCAGACCTGGCCCAGGTCTCGTGGGTGAAACAAAAAATTAAAATTTATATCAAAAACCTTAAAAAATAAAATTTACACAAAAAAAAATTATAAATATCTAAAAAAACATAAACATATTTTATAATATAACATTGTTATATTATAACATTGTTATAATATAACAATGTTATATTAATAACATAGTTATAATATAACACAGTTATGTTGGCTATGGCCCGAGCCACGCCACGGGCCTGGCCTAGGTCCCATAGATATTATAACAATGTTATAATATAACATTGTTATAATATAACATTGTTATATTATAACAATGTTATATTATAACATTGTATATAACAATGTTTTATTATAACATTGTAACATTATTAACATATTATATAGTTACATATTTATTTTCAAAAAAAAAAAAAACATTTAAATAAATTTGTAGATTCGGTAATATTGGTGTTTTTGTTAAAACAAATTATTTTAGATGTTTTTTTTTAATATTTTATTGAATTTTGAGTATTTTTCAGTTTTGTTTTCTCAGTTTTTTTTTTCTTTTTTTAAGTTTGAAGGGTTTTTTTTGCTCTTGTATTTTTGTTTTTTAAATTATTGTTTTGTATGGAAATTTTAATTTTTTTTTATTTCTTTCTAGTTTTTCTTTGTTTTTCACCATTTTGTTAGCTCATAAAATTTCTTAGCTCATATGTTTTGAATATGCTCAATATAACAATACTTTTAAAAAATTGCTTATGTTTCATTCAATGTAACTTGTATTTATTTTTTATTATTAAAAGTAAAAAAATTATTAAAAAGTGACATTGAATTTTTAAAGTATATTGTGATATTTTCATGGAATTATGTATTACCTTGTGCTTTGCGTGATAATAACATTTAAAAAGTAAACATTTAAGGGTTTCTTTTATGATTTTGTTTATAGTAATGATGACTTCTTTTACCAGATTATAAAAATGTGTCATTTTCATACCCCAATTTTAGAATGGGTGCTACAGTACATTTCAATTTGATGGTTGATTTTGAGGTTTTGGTTTAAATGGTACCAAGTGATAAAAATATGATTTCAAATGATCTCAAACTTTAACGTTTTGAAAAGAAAAAAAAAATCAAAAACATTTTATTTTTTTTTAGGTGTTGATTTTAAGGTTTTTATGAGCTACTATCTAAGTTTTGAAGCCTATGTTTGAAAAATGTTGTAATTTTGACCCCTTTTTAAAACATGGTGCTACCGGTAGCACCACTTTTTGATTTGGGGGTTGATTTTGATGTTTTTTATGCAAAAATATGGGTTTTTTGGGCAAGAGTTCTCGTTTTGAGGGCACAATTCTCATTAAGTTGGTAACTATGTTTATACAGCATGTCGTAGATGGTGTGAATTTTATCACTGTTGATTTTCTTCTTTATGCTATTCAAAATCGAGAGATACTTTTGATCTTATAAGTTAGGTTTGACCACCTCCTTATATTATCTTAACTTCCTTGTATCCTCTAATTCTTTATCGCACCACATATTCTCCTTAAATTTAGATGTAATAATTTTTTGTATTATCGGTATTCTGCAGAATGACATCTTTCTATATCCTCCAATGATTTAGCCAAGACCTGACATATTTATTCCATCCCTACTTGAGTCACTGGTGGTTAGTCTTTGGAGACACTCCTCTGCAATGATCCTAAGCATAACAAGATGGTCCATAGTTGAGTGATACCCTTTAAATCCTTCTTTGCCATTAGTTATTTTTCCATGGAATTCAAGCCATATGTCAATCTTCTTTTCCAAAATACTTCCATACAACTTAGCTAAGATGGGTTTAATCATAATGGTCCTATAGTTAGAGTGTTGTGTTAGTTTTTCCACTTGGATGAGAAAAAACTAGACACTTAACTACCTTGTTAAGCCAACAAGATAACACAGACAATAGTTAGTTGATTAGTGGACTAACCATGAAGTAAACAAGAAAGAAAATAAAAGGTAAAATATGACAAAACTAAGAATACATGAGATACATCTAAAAGTTAAAAATAAGAACAAGAAATTGTTACCAATGGAAAGGATTTTGATTGATAACACCTTGGAGAAATATAGGGACTTATGAGTCCCCTCTTCCTCCTTGGGAGGGCCTTTGAGGTCCCAAAAATAGAGCTCCAACTCTCTTACAATAATGTAACAATGGTGAAGAATTACCAACCAATCTTCTCAAGAGGCGAGAAGGATTGGACTTGCTATGAATACTAGAAGGATTCTAGGAGAAATATGGATTCTCAAAGAGAAATTCCAACAACATAACAATACATAAAAACTCTTATCTTTGGCTCATACACAACACTTGTATTTATAGGTTCCATACATGTTTTTACAAAACTAGTTCATTAAATGGACCCAAGGCTATATTTTAGACTTGGACTAGGCTCTTCTCATGGTACACCTGAGTTGGAAGTGTGTGAGGCCCAACCAGTATCATAAATTCATCATTTCAGCATCTATGTGGGTCTTGTCAACATCAATCGCGCATAAATATATGGAGACAATTTGCATAGTTTTGTGTTGTTTCTTGATGAAGCATGTTAATGTTGGAGGTATACTTTTTTCTATGTTGTACTAGTAATTCCTTAGACCATAACCTTTATTGTTGTGAGCTATCTTTTGGTGATAACAGATGCCCCCTGATGTGTGAAGTTACAAGCATATGTATAGATGAAATACATCATTGTTTCTTTTGTCTAAAATATCATGGTGTAGAGAAGTTGGAGACAATATATAGGGGATTGTTAGGAAAATCCATTTGAAGGAGAGGGGAACATTATTCAAACCATTTTTTCTCCACAAAAGGATAAAAAAAATTGTACAAATTAGGTGGGCATACCCCATGGTCATGTCATAGAACCATAAGTATATAATTGTAACTAATACATTTTAATGAAGAGGAAGTATGCAACGCCTTCAGGGGCATCAGTAACGACAAATGATTGTTCTAGTGAATGAAATTTCTCTTAATTGTGGGACGGAAATGGTGTTGAGTGTTGGTGAATCTGAGGAATTGATGGCCTTATCAAATTCATAGGTCTTTGGTTGGTACTAAAAACTGCAATGGTCGCATAGTAAGACTCACCATAACATCAAGTTGTTTTGAAGTCAAATGTTAAGGGGCACAACGGAATAATAAAGCAATGGTGACTCTTTCGGTTTCGTTCAAGACTCCTCATTGATAGGATAATTAGAGCCAAGAAAATGCCACCCTCCTGGAAACTTGTGTTGAAGTCGATAGGCAGGGAGGCGTGACTACAAAAAGCAAAGGGATTCTTGAAATATGTTGCTCAAAGATGGTATCATTGACTGACTTGTAGCAAGATGGAATAGTTGGTAATATGGACGAATTTTAGAATACATGGGACTCAATAAATCCCCTTGGTTGGGGGTTTAGTGATGAGTGGAAGAAACTGTAAAATAAAATATGGTGCCAGGGGGACAACCAGATATTTGGATAAATTGTGTTGAGTTGATGAGACTACAGAGAGATGTGGGATGGGTCAAAACACAAATATCTAGGACAAACGGGTTTGGGATGCTTAGGATTTGGCGATTTATAGGATATGTTGCAAATATGGATATGAATATGAGATGCCCCAACCAAGGGCGACAAGTGTTTCATTTCCAGGTAAAAAAACACCATTACTACAATGGAAAAAATCTACAAACTTGCTATAGAAAAAAAAGGTACTTTATACAATTACCAAATGAATAAAGAGTAATTTGGGTTTATAATACACATACAGAAATAGGTGTCCTAGTGAGATATGTCTTGGCCTACTTGGGGCACAAGTATTGGAATTCAAGTGATGGAGGGTGGGGGCCCCATGGGTTGGTTTCTATAATAGGTAAATGGATGGAGGATGAATTTGAAAGTGGGAAAATTGATTTTGAATGAGATGGAAAGATAATGATAATGTGGAGGTGCATTTAACGTACTTGTCAAAACATGATTTTGGGAGTCCACAATGGGAAGGTTAGCATTGTGAGGATAATATGTGTGAGGTTCCTTCTCTGAGGTGCGAAAATAACAGGATTCCTAGTTCTAGAAGGAAGAAAAAACATGTGTCAATTCGTCAAGGGGAAAAATATTGTGGGAAAAGTCATGTAGGTGAGAATGCTACCAATTAACAATACCAAAAATGCAACAAAGGTGAAGGTACTACAGATCTGGGTGTGGTGATCGTAAAGGTGCATGTTAGAGGGTGTGATTGGGAACTGCAATTATTCATAGAGGGATTAAGTTTATGTCAGTTTAGAGCATATACCTAAAGGGGCCATAGGACAACCAGAATTGAATGTGATGTAAGTATTATTAACAAGTACATGTACAAGAAAAAACAAACACCCGACATGAAAAATATATGATGATAAAGAACATATGATAGCTATTTAATAAAAATGATAGTGAACATGTGTACCTGTTCCTGGAGCTAGGAGATGGATCCATGAGACATATGAATAACATACAAAATGGAACATACCAATGTGTATATGGGAGTGTCAGGATCACACTGCTATGAGCAGTTTGAGAAATAGAGCTCTTGGGCTCCTGTACGGGAGTTTGGAAGTTGGGGAAGTGGGCGTATAAATAGGCCCCACAAAACCACCTTATGTGTACCTATCATCGTTAATATTTGGATTGTTGTCTTGGTGCATTGGAGAGTTGTTAGAGACTATGGGTGAGCAGATTCGACTAATGAGAGAGTCAGGTGAGTGATAGACACCTCCTGCAATTTTTTGTTTTTTTAGGTTTTGGGGATGGAGGTCGTATGACCATATTTATTTGTGGGTAGGTAAATGAGGATGTGCACGTACTATGGAACATTCGAAGAAATGAAGAAAAAGTGTTCATATAGGAAGTTCTCATTGATGGGGGTGTCTTTGGAGCCTCATGGGAGATCGACTATTAGCTTTGTGAGAACAAGGGCCTTATTTCTCTTAGGAGTGGTGAACTCTAGATCATACTCCTGGAGGATTACGATCCATCAAGAAAATTTGTCATTAATTTGTCACTGACTAAGTAGGTAATGCATGGGATTAGAATCTGTAATGACCTTTGTAGTTCGAAGAAAGATATAATGTCGTAGTTTTTGGAGTGCTAGGAAAACTGCCAAGGCCAATTTATCTTCATGATTGTATTTCAAAGATGGCCCTAAAATATTTTTACTGATGTAGTGAATGATAGGTTCTTGCCTGTCGTCACCTACCTGGACTAAAACTCCTACGATTGAAACTTCTGAGGCAAAAAAATATAGGATGAAATCCTTGTCAAAGTATAGGGGACTAATCAAGGGGGATTTGATGAGTGCGTATTTCAATGACTCAAAAGTGGTTTGGGAATGTTGATCCCATTGGAATGAGACATCCCTCTATAGTAAGCATAAAAATCCATGGGTGCAAATAGTGTAATCTAGGAAAAATTACCGTAAGAAGTTGGCTTTTCCTTGGAGGCTTTGCAGTTGGAGGAAATTCTTAGGGGGGGAACCTCATTGATGGTTTGGAATTTTAGAGGGTCCACTGTGATTCCTTGTTGGGAAATGATGAATCCTAGTAAGCACCATGTTGTGGCACAAAAGATGCACTTGAGAGGGTTCAAGCGAATGTTTTACTGGAAACAACTCTGAAAGATAATTTGTAGGTCTTCCAAATGTTGTGATTGCTTCTTGGAATGAGCAGTGAGGTCATCAAAGTAATCAAGGATGATGTGGGTGAGGTTGTGGAAGACATATTGCATTGCCTGCAGGAATGTGGCACCAACGTTTTTTATCCCAAAAGGCATGACGCGATAGACGAATGTACCCCATGGGGTATTGAATGTGGTTTTGTATTGATCTTCATGGCATATCTCTATTTGATTGTAACCATAGAAACCATCCATAAATGAAATTACTTCATCTCCATCATAAGCATCAATAACTTGATCGATGAAATGAGTAGGGAATTTGTCTTTGGGACAAGCTTGGTTTAGGTCTCTGAAATCAGTGTGAACCCGAAAGGTGTCTTGTTTTTTGTTAACTAGCACAGGGTTCGAGACCCAAGAAGTGTGCACAATGGGATAGATGAATCCTGCAAAACGTAACTTATCAATTTCGGTTTTAATAGTCATGTCTTTGGAAGGGTGTAATGGTCATTGATTTTTGAAGACATGGGCCACATCGGGCCATGTATCGATTCAGTGTTCGAAAATGGATGGATTGAGTCCAAGCATTTATGTATATGACCAGGCAAATATATCCCTAAATTCATGAAAGAGAGTTGTGCAAGTTGTAACTTCTTCAAGGGAGCATGCAACACTGAGGGTGATATCTTCAATGAAACCAAGTTTGAAAGAGATGTATATTTTGATTGTGGGGGAGATATTTGCCATATTCCATTCTTCAAAATCATTGGAAGCATGGATTGGGTTCTTGAACCAATCCACATGTCCTTGAGGGATAAATTCGTTGGTTTCAATTGCATAGACATGGGTGTTTAAGCTAGGTTGAAATGATTCTTGTGATAAGAAGAAAGATATTTGATGCATGGAATCCCAGGGACAATCGGGTACTGGCATGGCCTATAAGATATCTTCATATGATTGAAATATGTACAAAAATAATGATTCGTCAGAGGTCTGAACAAACAGGTGTGGAGTGGTGGAGCCGAATGTTTGATCCAAGTTATTTATGGTGTTGGCATATACGAAAATGTAGAATATGGGGAAGAGTGAACATGACCTTCTTTCGGAGTGGGTGGTTTGACGAGAGGAGGGTGAGGGACTTCACTAGATGAAATGCACATATATTCATTCATGAGTGTGGGTCATATGTACTTGGTGGAGGAAGGATATCACGTGGGGGAGTTACTAGGGAATTAGGGGGATTCAAGGGAAAGTATTATGATTTTTGTGGTATATGTATTGCGAGTGGTACCAAGGGTGAAACTATTTGCATTGAAGTAGGTATGATGGGATTACTCGAAAAGGGTTGTGGTTGTTTTTTGGATAAGTGATGTTTGAAGGGATGTTCGAATATTTTGAAGGGAAATCGTGTGACAAACCCTATATTTGACAATAAGAGGACACATGTATGTGAAATGGTCAATTTGGTCTCACAACACACAAAAGAATAACATATGTTCATTGACTAATGTAGATATATAGAAGATGTCAGTAGTTTTAGCATCAATGGGTAGTTCTTGAGAGGGTTTGGGAAAAGTTGTTGGTCGCATTGTTGTTAATGTTTCCTGGAATTGCGGTATCCCTAGACAATGATGAGTGTAATGGAAATACTTTGAGCATATGGAAAATGAAAATTTGGTGTGTAGAAATTTCTTGCGTGATGAAGAAGTTTCGACAGTAGCGGTGGTGGTCGCATATACTGGGGTGGGAAGCAATGGTGTTTCCTTAGAAATTTGAATTAGATTACGTAATTCTGGTAGTGTAGGGAAAAGTTTGGTAGGGTGTACAAATATTGCACAAAGTGCGCATGGTGGTTGGACCCGATTTTGAGGGGTAGACCCCTTATTGTTCTTCTTTACCCCTTTTTTGGTATCATTTCCCCCAACTGTGTGACCGGTTATAGAAGTTGGTGTTTGAACCATTGATTGCATGGGAAAAGCCTCTAGTTGAGGTGGGAGGGATGGAATCGGTACCATAGACGGTGGTTCTAGATACCAAACAAGTATAGCAATCACCATGTTAGGAAAGGTGAGGGTAGCAACAACTTGATAGGATGATACTCCAGGTGGTGGGCAGAAGAAAGGTATTTGAGTGATGGCCTAAGGGATTGTTTGCCAAATTGGAATTTGGCCAGTCATGGGAGGATGTTCTGGTGGTGACAATGATGTAGTTGTTTTAGGAGTAGGTTGAGATGTGACTTATTTTTATGAAGGTTCGTCATTGTTTTTTATGCCATAGGAAGATATAGTGCAAACCTGGGTAGAATCTATGGTACACAAGACAGGTGGGTTCCCATGGTAAGCACCCACAAGGGATGGGTATTTTAATATTATGAGTCTGACATCTATGACTATAGATATATCTGAACTAGCTCGTATGAGAGGTAATACATTATTGATGTTACCTAAATGATTGGGTTCATAATGCGTTAATTGATCAATAGTGAAAATATTTCCATTATGGTGCGGAAGATGGATGAGGCCACGTATTTCATGGCATACATGTAACTGCTCACAAACATGATATTGCAATTCAATGGGGCATCGATGGCTTCGATATCAATCAAAATTATCTTTCCCCCTAGTTTGATAGGTATATTTTGGTTGAGGTCTTATGGTTATGGAATATGACCATCATATGCCCTGAGAGTGATGGTAGAGGGGATGAGCTCAGGTGATCCAAGTTGTTGTCATACATTTTTGGACATGACACATGTGGAATCCCATTCGTTGATGATGCACCAATGGATTTTTATGTTCCTAATCATCACTAGGATATAGAAAGAGACTAAAGAAGGGATGTGTGGTTCAACATTATCCAAATCAAAGGTAATTAGGTGAGTATTTAATGGGTCGACCGCCCCCAACGTTGAGAGAAAACATTTCATGTAACACCATTTTTCCCCCAAGAATTTAATTATGCTAAGACTTCATATGAAGTGATTATGAAGCATGTAATTATGTTTTAATTAATAAAAATATGAAACATATGAATGAGAGGGAACAACCTTGAAATCATTGGCCATGATACACAAGTGGGAATTGATTAAGTGGTTCAGTGAGGTGGAGATGAGATATTTTTAGTGAAGAAAATAGGAATCTTGTTTAGCAAGCCAACTTATGCTTGCACGACATAAACATACACCTACCAACGTACCCATACATGTATGGATCCACATGAACTATTACGAGGGACAAGACTGGTGGTCGAGGTAGTTAATAACTGCTAATAGTTTGGACTCTTGAAGAAGGTAAGGGTCAATTGAACAAACTGATGTAGAGGACACCATGGATTACCCCTTCAGGAAATCAGACCCAAGAATAGCAGGTCGCTTCTAACAGAAGCCACAGGAATCCAAAGGATTGGAGGAGGAAGAGGCCAACAGTGAAAATTCATCACTAGCAAAGACAAAAAAATAAGAGAACAATAGTTATTCACTTAGAGTGGTACCACAAGAACATATCACATAGTGCACATAAGAGAATAATTTGAGGAAGAGTACAAGAGTGACGAGTTCATAGGATAAGGGTGCAGTGAACAAAGGAATTCATTAGCATAGTGAAAAAAGGAGTTCATTGGCACATATTGAAGAGAAGAAGAGAGTGGAGATATTTCCTTGAAGAAATTAGGAAGCTCGTCCAACTTATTGATGATTACTCTGAAACAAAGAATACCCATATCCAGAATGAATCAAAAGAGGGATACAACTTGGTAATTATTAGATAGAAACTAACACTGATAAGGGGAGGTTTCTGAGGGACTATATAGAAGAGAATGGATTCCCTTGTGCAGAGGAAATCCAATTGATAAACTACCTGATAATCATGTAGAGACCATGAGCTAAGTGGGAAGGGGGAATCTTTTGTTGTTGGCAGTGGAGGAAGGAGAGTAATTTTCCTGGATCATCCTAATCTTGGAAGCCAACTGAATCATTCCCCTTGTGGTATCATGGCTTGGCATGGGGGTGGCATATTATAGGAAGGCACACTACAATATGGCCTAAGGTTGGTAGGAAAGGCCTCCTCTCTCAGTCATTTGGTTGTGGCTATTTCCAATATCGGATAAGTGTTTAACTTGATTTGTTTAATTGTACATGAATGATGTAATTATGTATTTTTTTTATTTAAATGGGAAGTGTGAATTATTGTAATAAATGAATTGAACCCCTGAGTAATTGGAATATGGTTGTCATGGTATTTACTTGATTTTTTAAGTTATGAAGATGAATATGTATGGACAGTTTGCAACTTAGGAGGAAAGATTGCAAGATATGGATAGAATATTCACTCTAGAAGAGACAGGTGTACCCTAGTATCTGGAGATTCTTGGAATGGAATTGAGAATATTCAGCCTTGTGAGGATTCACCTATTTTAGGTGGAAATAATGCAGTACATGCAATCCTTCACCTAATTTCCCAAAGGAAGACCCTAACCAATGTAAAACTGGAAGTCCAAATCTCTTAGAAGCTTGGTAGAACCTTAGAAAGGCCGGAGAAAAAACCATGATTTGTATAAGTCTGAAATCAGATTGCTACCTTGGAGGAAACTAGTGCTCCAATTTGGTTGAGTTTACAACCTTCGATTCAACGAAGTGAACAGATCCATACCATTGGTCGGATGGTTTCATTTTAGAGTGGCTAGATAAGGTTGTATTTGAACTCCAAAGGGGAGAGCCTCGAGTCAACTGAGATCATCGATCCATTAGAGAATAATAAGGGGAAATCTGTACTCTTGGATCTAGTGAGGATAGTTTTAGAAGTCTGGAAGGAGGGTTGAAATGGGAGTCCAATGAAAGGATCTTCGAGTATCGTGGCTCTCTCAGAGAAGTATCCTACGAGATCACAACCATTGGATCTAGCATAGCTTGATCCGATAAATATTTCCCTAGGACCCTTATCTGTCTAGTAATTATGACCTCTAAGTAAACATAGTCTGTCAAATGGTGTGATCAAGGACCACATATCCGTTGAAGCATGGATAATTTTAAGAACCACCCCTAAATTTATATGTATAGTAAATGAGTGAATCCCCATGATACATAGGAAACTTTGAAGGCTATCTTATCAATAATATAATATGTATATATATATTTTGGTTATTCCTTTACTATTTTATACAATCTTGTAAAATCTTGGCGAACCTTTTACTGAATTATAAAATCTTGTAGAATCTTAACGAAGATTTCACTAAATTATAAAACCTTGTAAAGTCTTGGTGAATTTTTTGATAAAGTATGAAACCATATATAATAATAGGAAAATGTATCCATTAAACTGTAATATACAAATTTTACATGTCCATTGGATGTAGCTTGGGTGGTAGGGAAGAATGGTTGTTACATTCCCCACCCAGGTTCAGTTCCTTGTAAGTGACATGTGATGCCCTTAAATGGGTCTATATGATGGTCTTGTTGTTGAGCCCCCAATATTCTAAAAATCCTTGGCCTTCCTATGTTCTCTCGCATATTTCAGGGGAATTTTCCGTGGACGTAGCGAGTATCGGTATTCGGTATCTTGAACCACATGATAAATTCCATTGGATGTAGCTTGGGTGCTTGGGAGGGATGGTTGTTACCCTCCCTACCTAGGTTCAATTCCTTGTAAGTGACATGTGATGCCCTTAAATGGGTCTATATGATGTTCTTGTTGTTGAACCCCCAATATTGTGAAAATGCTCAGCCTCCCTAGGTTCTCTCGTAGATTTTGGGGGGGTTTTTTCATTGGATGTAGTAAGTACTAGTCTTCGGTGTCATGAACCACGTGTAAAAAAAATATAAACATTTTACATATTTGGAAAAAGAAACATAATTTTTCCATCTTCTAGATAATGTTGCAAGCATCAGGGGTTGTGTTTGTCAAGGTTCTAATTGTACAGTATTGCATATCCCTCTATCAGTTTTGATGATATTTCACCACAAATTTCATATGTGGTTATCATGAGTCCTGAACACTACTTCTATCAAGATCAAGAGATATTAATATTTTATCTACCCCTTTTTATTATAGTTTATTTATTATTGATTCATTGAATATGAAAGGACCCTTCAAACAAGTTCATCATAAGATGTTCCTAAATAGGAGCGCACATAATTATATCCATCAATAAATCCAAAAGTATAATAATATTGATATGCCACATTCTAAGTGTGACTTCCTCTCTAATCATCCATTTGTACCCAAAAAGGACCCTTTTCCAAGGAAGAAAGGTCACTTTTATCCATTATATTTTTGTTAGCTTATAAAAATTTAAGGGATAAATAACTTTGTGATAAATGTTGGGCATAGATTAGGCCTTAGAACTATATGGCACAAAAACACCCATTGATCATAAGTTTTGACTATTAACTATTCAGTACAAATGAGACCATAAAATATTCTAGTGGGTATAAACTTGACCTTAAAATTGTAAATTAGATTTTTGGTTACAATAAATGCAATTTAGAATTATTTATCACATTCTTGTCCATGCATAGATGATAAGGCCATCAAGACATAGGACATGACATATGTAGTCAATATAAAAAAAAAATAAGAGTATTAGGAAATAAAATATGAAAAAACAAACCTCTTTAACAATTTTCTAGTATAGAAAATGAACTATTCGCCTAATGGGCATTGATACCTAAAATATGACTCACTAAAACTATATATACATGTATGTCCAAGTTACATAGTTTCAAAATTCAAATAGGAAGCATCTAAGATTAACATATTTATTAATAATTCATAATGCAATCTTTTCATATTAAGCATATTTACATTGGAACTATTTGACATGAAACCTCAATGTATGTTATCATCACTAAGGTTTCTCGCAAGATAAACAAATCCAGATATGTTTGTGTACTAGGAATATTGGTGTCAACCTTGTGATCCTTATAAATATCTAATTTGAACATTATTGACGCCCAAAAGCGCAACATAAAATTCCTATCTGCAAATGAGTTGCAATGCATTATTAATTATATATATTTTTAAATAATAATAGATAGGTGGGACCTGTTATCACATATAGTTGTCAAGGGAAGAAGGTCATCCATTTTTTTAGTATGCATGGGAAGCATCAAAGGGAAGCACTCAAAATGGTCTATTTGCGGGTTCGAAGCAGGCAGGTCCAATCTTTTAGTGGTGGAGATTCCAGGAGCAGTTCAGATCAGCGGCTCATGGGCATTCAAAAGTCCAAAATTGTGCAAAGTATAGCTCCAGAGAAAAAGGTCTGAAGTTCTAAGGCCCAGAGCAAGCATGAACCATTGATCTTGAGGGGGACAGGTGGCATCTGATCCTTAGCTCCGGAGGATTTTCCAGGGGGAAAACAAAGTTTGATTTTTGTTTTTCCCAGAGTCTGGAGACCCGAAGAGATCCTAGTCGTCGATCTCAAGGGGGGCTATGTGTCATCATATATTTATCTCTGGATAAAAGCAGCAGAAGGAAGAGGAGGTTTGAGGTTTTAAAATTCCGAAGCCCGAGTCATGAAGCAAGTCTCGGTCGTCAATTTGAAAAGGGAAGATATGATCCATTGATCTAAAGAGGGCATATTTGAGTTGTTGATCGCAAATCCTTGTCCAAGATCACGAGATAGATGGCCATGGTCCATTGCGGGGACATAACATACTCAGGTGATAATTTTCTTGAGTGGTCCCACAATTGAAACCATGGTAAGGCGAAAGCGCTACCTGGTGAAAGGTGGTGGATTGCGGGGCCGAAAGAGGTCTGAACCCATACCACTTTCGAGCAACCCCGGAATCACATGTTTATATGGCGTCCTATCTAAGATCAGCATGTGACCACCCCCTGAGATTTAAGTCTCATTGCGATCTCGAGAGGAGGGGGTTAATGAAAATAGAACTGGTGGTTGAAACCTTGGATCACTCCATAAATGAAAGGCATGAAAGTCTCGACCATGGGGACTGAACCGTCATCCCGTGGTACCCCTGTGGATAGATTTTCCTGCAAACCCATGTCGATCTGATCTCGTTTCTGACAGAGGGATACATTCACAATCTGATAGAATATTGCTCCAAGAAAATCTTTGAATGTAGTGATCAGATCACACTCCTGAGAGTCTAGAACTGATTTGAGTATAAAAGAGATCAATTTAGATTTTGTAAGGGGGGGTTGTTTTGGCCCAGACTGGGGGGAAGCTTTGAGAGTTGTTATGAATGTATTTTTGTTGTAATCCTGAGGGCCTGGATCATAAATTGTTATGTTAATGAAGATTCCTTTAAGTTGTTATATCATATCATCTTCTTATTTTTCATTTCCTGTTTTCATTCTTGTCTGAATGTAATCTCTTTGATTTATGGATTTCTGAGGCGATGGAGGATCTGTTGTCGTCATGCCCATATTTCATGGTTCAACAGACGTCCTATGTTTTTCTTATTGTCTGGATCATTTTAAACCCCCTGATTTATGGATTCCTAAGGCGATAGAGGATCTGTTGTCATCTTGCCCAGTTTGTATGGTTTATCATTCAAACACTTTATGCCTTTCTCCTTCCCACCACCATTTAAATCCTTTTCTGATAGGGAGATTAAATGCCTTCATTGACCAGAATTTTTATGAATCCATAGCCCAATGGCCCATCACTGATCTGCAGTGATCTCTGTTGTCTTTCCTTTCCTTAAAGTCTCGTTGGCTCACCCACTCACACCCTTTTAATCCACAAATATTTTGATGGGTACTGGGCTTATCCTCTTGCAGTCGGAGGGTGACTCTCAATGCTAACAGGACCCCTTTCGAAAAATAATGATAGAAAGCACTCCTCTCATTGCACTCATGATTACCTTATGAGAAAGATTCTACAGTTTGAGAATAAGGGAATATCCTAACCTTTTTCTATGTCCAACTAATGTGTTGGGTGTGTTAGTAATTTTATTTTAAAACAGAGAAAATGTTTATTTTATTAAATATATCAGTTTATTCTTGCTACCCCTAGATTTTGATATATTGCTCCAACTGTAAGACACATGCAACTTATGTTATATTTATATACATGAGAAAAATGATTATGATGTTGGATGTAATACTCCACTAGCAAGGAATGTGGGACATGTTATTTCGGTGCTAAGTGTTAAATGGGCATTTTATTACTATGAAATTAATATGAGAGGCTGATTCAACTTTGAGTTTGGAAATGGTATGTTATGTTTTATGGATATTGGATATATGATGGTCGATATTCTATGTTTGGAATAAGGTTTTTGGGAGTTGGGTGTGCTCCATATTTTTCTTTGGTTGATGAAAATTATTGTGAAAAGAGGGGAAGTGACGTGAATTTACTGCACTTCGTTCTTACCCTACCTTGAATCCACCACCTTTAATATTCTCCTCACATTTGTTTTTGTTGCTCTGGTTAGTAGCCCCTCAATTGTGCTCGGCCTTTGGAGAAAAAATAGTTGGCTCTTTAGATTTCTAGAATTTATTCTTACAGGTATGTTGTCTCTTACCTCTCCATTCATGAATTGTTAGCTCCACTCTAGATAAAATTGTTTTGTTTTCTCTTAGAGTTTGCATGCATAATGTGTTTGTTTTCCAAAGTTTACAGTGGATTGTTTGTGGGAATTTTGGTCGTGTAAGATATATTCGATTTGGGTTTCTTCCTATTGGAATTTGAGTGTTTCAACTAAAATTATTATCCAACATTCTATTTTGATTAAAATTCTATTGAGAAACATTGATTTGGTCTTATGGTGCGTATAACAAAGGTGGTATTATTTTGGTATGACTGTTGGCAAACATATTATGGTGAACGCGTTCAGTTTCGCTCTTTTCTTGTGATTTAAATTTAATGGGTTTTCTCTGTAAATGAAAAGGAACAATCAGGTTCTATGATTGTTGTACCCTCACCTCATACCTAGACCATAGAAGATATGTAGTTTCATTATTTTCATGGTTTTTGATGAAATAATGGCCTGTGTATTTTGTCTGGAGATCGCTTTGGAAAGTTTGTGGAAAATTTCTTGAAGGGGAGGGGTTGTTTTGGGTTTAGCTTGCAACCTCTTTTCAATATCTATGCCCATAGGTCCACTCCAGGACTTGTATCTCCATCCAATAAGGTGGGAAAGTAAATAAATATTAACCCAGATTCAAAATCTTGTTTGGTTGTTTTGACCAAACAGTGGGAAGATTGATTCGACCCACTGAATCGTGGTTTGCTTGTTGATTACTCATAAGGAGATTTTGTCGACTTGAAGTTGATTTGGGTTTGATGATCACCATGTTCGCACTGGGTTTTTGAATTCAATTTGTTTTGGAAGCTGTTATTTTGGGTTGTAATGTAAATTATGTGTGATGTAAAGTCAAGGGGTTTTACGATTGTTTTATTCTCAGCCTCTCATGTCGACTTGAGGAATTCTAGTTATGATTTTGACTGAGTCAAATTTATTTGATGACAATCTCATGCATGACACTTTACCACTTTAAGAATATATATGGTTTTAAAAGGAGAGATGAAATTTGAATAGTTTAATAACACTGTCATTTTTTTGGAGATTGATATTGGACAGTTTAAAGAAAATATTTCCATATCGTGGATATTGTATGTTAAAAGGATTTTTTCCATGTTATGGATTCTATGTGTTGAAATTTAAAAGAGTGTTATGGAACAAACAAAATTTGGTGGAAGGTTTGGAAATAAACGTGTCTGACAAATAGTGGATATTCAAATGATTTTGTGGATATTGGCAATGTTGATCTTAAAGTCAATAAATGTTTCTTGTAACATAACAGTAATCGTTATTATTCACATTCATTGTTTCATTTTTTTCTCAGTATATGCCCACCACGCTCCCAATAACACTTAATCCATCCCATGTTCTGTTATCTTGAATTTCAATTTAAAAGGAAAAGTGGATGATGATTTTAGTTGGAAATTGTGATATGGATATTTTATTTTGGAAGAAAAAGGACTTTGTGTTTTGCTTGAACAGTATTCATTGTTGATTCACGTCCATGCTACCATTTTTCATTCATTATAAATCCCCTCGTATTCCCAATGACCCTATCATTCACTTTTCAATTGAAGTTGACTAAACTAAAATCGATATTTGGTGGGTTGTGTCAATGGATGGATATCATATGCTTCTATTGTGAATTATAGAGCCAACATATTGATTTTATTTAGGCAGAGTATTAGTGAATGGATTGATAAAAAAAATCATATTTTTATTGGAATATTGCTTCGGGATGAGTTTCTTTAGCAGGGGAAGCAATGGCAGAGGTGCAAATAGAAGTAGAGGAAATAATTGGCAAAGAAGCCATAAAAGGCCATGATTTTCAATACATTTTGATGATGATCCACACGTAATAAATTATATTTTCCAAGCTAGGTTTTTTAATCTAGTTGTCCAAGGAATTTGATAACCTAGACCTGATAGACATATGTTCTATGATGCAGGAGCATCTCTCCACGCAGCCAGCCATGTCAGTGCGCACGCATTCAAAGGCTGAAGAGAGGCGCAACCTCATTTTGAATTTGAAAATCAATGTAATTAAATTTTCTTACCCTGGTGAGCCAGGAAAGCCATGCCTTTGCGCAGGCTGTAGATAATATAGCCATTTAATGTGTGTAGTGGCTGAGATCTAGATCTGATCCTGCACTAGACAGCCCATTCATTGTAATTGATTGTAATTAATTAAAGTAGGTAAATCATGGAGCGAAGCGCTCGATGAGCCCCTCAGGTAAAGGATATTTTAGGATCTCATTTTGAGTGAGACAAGTTAGGATGGTTGTAGGAGAGGAGCCAGAGAGAGCTCAGGAACACCATTGTAAAGATACATGCATTTTTCCATTTTTAATATAATCAGAAGCAGTTTTTTTTGCATGTCATTCTATGTTATATGGGTGTCTGTGAGTGTTCCTTTTATGTAGTGAATGTATGTGTGAGTGCATTCTGCAGGAGTGTGTTTGATTTCAGGTTGAAGGTCTTTGAGGCTTCATATCAGGAGGGTGTGATAGAACGTTGAGGGTTCTGAGAGCCGTGCACAGAGGATGCACTTCTGAACTCTGCGGAGTCAGGCGAAGACGTGCTGAGGCACATGAACTGAGATCAATAACTCAGGAAGAGGAAGACCTCAAGGTTTCTGAATACCTTGGAGGCAAGGCTGTGTAGCAGAAACAAAGTTGTAGAAAGAATTTTGTTGTGAATTCTGTAGAGCTTTGCCAAGGGGGCATTGAGCATACGCACGGGTTGCGTTGGAGGAAGAATTTTGCTGAGGGAAGAAGAAGAAGACAAAAGCTCTGAGGAGTTCTATAAAGCTCTTCCAAGTGGGCATTGGGCATAAGTGCAAGGAGTGAACAAAGGAAGGAACTCTTGGAGGCAAGGCTGTGTAGCAGAAACACAGTTGCAGACAGAATTCTGCTATGAATTATGTGAGAATTCTGCCAGGTGGGCATTGAGCAGGTGCATAGGCACGTAGAGAGAAGGATAGCCAGGAGGGCATCCAGGAGTTCTCCATCTATGGGAGAAAGAGGAAACCAAAATCTCGTAAGGGGTCTGAGTGTTCGAAGAAGCTCAAGAGGAACAACGTTCTCATATGCGCAGCGAGACTCAAAGTCGAGGAGTTTGCAGAGAGAGGAACAACAAAGGTCAAGGCCTTTGGAACCTTGGAATTTCTTCCAAGTGCTGAGAAGGAAGTGCAGAAACTCAAGGGTGCACAGTTTCCATTAGATCAGAAGGAGAAGATCTGGACCGTTGAGGAATCCACGTCCAGGAGGAGCGTCATAAGAAGCGCGCAGAAAAGGAGAGCGACAGCCATTGGATCTCATAAGAGAAATCCTGTCAGCCGTTGGATCGAGAGGAGTAGCACAAAGTTTAGACTCTAGAGGAGAAGCGCACAGAGGAACAGTTCTGAGACCTTAGATCTGAGCAGAAATCCCGACAGCCGTCGGATCTGCGGGAGTTACACGGAGGTTAAGTCCTCGTGGGTAAGAGGAGAAGTCCCGACAAGAGCTAGGGCCATCGGGGAATCAACCATCGGGAAATCAGGATTCTCGAGGTCATAAGAACCTGGGCATCAATCGCCGCGAAATCCCGACGAGGATCTGGACCGTTCGTTGACAGAGGGAATGTGGCGGAGATCGTGCGAGCGTTGGCATATTAGCCATTGGGAAATCGGAGTTCTCGAGGGAAAGAGAACCGAGACATCGAAAGTCTCGAAATACCGGAGGAATCGGGACCGTCCATATTGAAGGACGCATGGCAAGAGATTGGGGCCATTGGAAAAAGCCCCGACAGGAGGTCGTCATCGGAAAATCGAGATTCGAAGTTTCACGAGTCCTGTGAATGTTGTCAGTAGGAATCACAAAATCGCGATACACAATTTCCCTATCGTGACGGAGCGTGTTGGCCACCCTGGAGTCAGTGGAGGATAGGTGGCAAAGGATCGAGCATCGTCGGCATATTGAGAGTTTCGATATTAAGGGATTGAGGTCTGTTGAACCCCGGAACCGCGAGAAGAGATCACAGTCGTGGATCTCAGACAGGACGTGTGTCAACGATCGGGAGTGCATCGGGGATCGACATATTGCGAGTCCCATGGACATGCGCACTTTGATAGGGGAAACCCCGTAGCTCCAAAAAGATAAGGTAGTGGTCACGGAGTGTGGTCACATTGGCCAGGAGCTGAGATAGGAGGGCTAGCGCGTGGAGGAGTGCATCGGGGATCGGAGAATCGTGAGTCCCAGGGACTTGTGCATCGTGTCATTACAAACGTCGAAACCTCGATGGGAGACGCAAGGTTGCGGTCTTATGGATGCATGGTCACATGGACCTAAGCCTAGCCAGGAGGGGCTAAGGGCAAAGGGCTCATCGGGAAATTGGAAGCTGAAATCCCGATAGGGAAGTATAGGACTGCGGTCTTATGAAATTAGTTATATGAATGGGAGCTGAGCTAGGAGGGCCAGCACGTAAAAGGGAAAGGAGCTCATCGAAAATTGAGGATTGGAGAGGGAAGTGATCCTCGACAAGAGGAAGCGAAAAACCTTGAACCCCGATAGAGAATCGGGGATAACCACGGTCAATTGCTGAAGGCCATGAGGGTAAGTGAAAGGACCTGTGGATTGGTATTTTCACAGTGATTCCAGCAGGAATCAAAGGAGCCGCTTCGGCTCAACAGTGGGATTTTGAATGATCCTGTGAGCAAGAGGTCAGGTGAAGAGACCCTGCGGGGTGATAGGTTGGACCTCTTTGCATCATTCTAGCCACACCAAAATTTCTCTGGTATCTGTGTTCCCCCTCATGTTTCTATGCAGCCAGAACCACCTACCAATGATGGCTAGCAAGAGATCATCCACCAACCTGATGCACATCATAATGGGTGGCCTACAGTATCGTTGCATTTCCCCCTCCTCCACCACCATTCAACCCAAATTCCCAAGTTGATTGTGTTGTCTCACCAATACAATCCTCTCATGAAAGAAAAAGATTAAAAATTGTCATCCCTGAGCCAAAATTAGATAAAGGAAAAGAGGTGGTTAATCCCTCAAAGTATTCTAAAGACTCATCTGAATCATTATCCTCTCATCTCCACCTCAAAGATGATTTTTCCCATGTCATCAGTGAAATCCACCCACAAGGTTCCAATCAGTTGAAGGTTGTTGCACATGACAAATCAGAAAAGGGATCAAGAGAAAGTAGCAGTGAAAAGAGGCAAAATGCCTCTCACAACAAATATGGTTTTTAATGTTGTTAATGCTATTTTATTTTGAGGAAAATCTTTTTATTTGATATGACAAAAGTTTGGACAGAAAATACATATTTATACAAATTTTTTGGACAACATGGATATAATGTTATTTTTGGATATAGTCATGTTTTACTTTTTTGATATTAAAATATTTGACTATTAATATGAGGATGGGAGTTACAAGGCATATGTTTGAATTAAATCTTTGGGGTATTATAGTTCATGTTTTGATGATTATTAAAGAATTGAAAATTGGTGTGACAAGGGGTCCCACCTATTTAGTTATTATTTAAATAGACCCTTATTTATATATTGTTATTTTTGTCTCAACAAATTAGTTAAGCTAATTTAGATTAACAAAAGAAAGGTAGTTGAACTACCATAACTTATTGAGAAAGAATAAAATCTCAATCAAAAGAAGAGACAAAGGGGGGAGAACAGAAAGAGAACTTTTGATATAAGGTCTGCTCTATACTTGTGAGATAATTCTTTACTTCATTCATTCT